>JAAEAF010001146.1:0-166696 GCA_011037195.1 Triatoma infestans | reverse complement strand
TACTACATTTGCGAATCAAATCCAAATCCGTTATTTTTTCATTAAATACTCAAATGATCTTTATTCAATTATAATATTATAAGACATACGTTACGTAGCCGGAAGCATTTTTTTTTGCATAAAAGATATTAAAAAGAAATAAACATTATAAAAAAAAAAAAAACAACAATGGTTAGCTGTTTCAAAAGGTGGTAGGAGTCATCAACGCACTGCCTAACGGTAAAATATCACCCGTATGAATATATTTCTTAGAATATTATTTATTGAAAGGTTGCTATTAACTGCACTTTATTCTTGTACTCTTATTATACTCTGCTATAAGAAACGCTATAGCACGTAATAGATTTCCAAAATTGAGTTTCAACAGGCATATATTTTTTTTTTTTTTTTTTTTTGAGATCTTTTTAAGTGTGGAAAAAAAATTAGAGCGAATAGTCCAACTCTCTCTAATCTCTCTTTTAATTTGTGTGGGTGCGTGCTCGTATATTTTTGTGTGCAAAAAAAGAGATTGATTCTCAGGAATATCCAGCAATAACATCCTTCAGCCATATTACGATTAACTGAATCTTTTGCTGTTTTCTTGAAAATAGCTCTAAGATGATAATTTTCTCCATAATAAGAGAGCGCTATCAATAATAATAAATGTTTTTAATTAACTTAAGACTATTTATAAATGTATAGGCTAAAATTTTGAGTTAGAAGAAAATCGGTTAATTGGAAGTGTTATTTTACCTTCTTCTTTTCATTCAGTAATATAATACTAATTGTTGTTTAATCTGGCCCGCGAAAAGGTAGTGCGGGATTTTGGGATACAGACAAGTGGGACGATATTCCATAAATCTGTCCAGATACTTGCTTATGCTGACTACATCGACATCATCGGTCGATCTATGAAGAATGCATTTCTTGATATGGAAAGGGCGGCTAAGAAGCTCGGGCTGGAGGTGAACCAGGCAAAAACCAAATATATGCATGCTGGTGAAGCGACAACCTTGGCTTTAGCGCAGTCTATAGCTATAGGCGATTATAGTTTTGAGCGTAGATAGGTTTTGCTACTTAGGTTCGCTGAGAAGATTCCAAAGTTTTGCTGAATCCGCGGAATTGGAAAGCTGCAGCAATTGATACAGATAACTGTCGGAGGCGAATAGAGGAGGCTAAGGCTAAATAATGGGCTGTAAAGCCAACAAAGTAGAAGGAGAAGAGAATATAATGATAATAGTCTTTAATATTCAGCCAGAAGGCAAAACATAATATCAAGAAAATACTCTTCGTCTTTTGACCGTCACAGGTTAGTTGCCTTAGAAAAAGAAAAATATCAAATGAATAAAAAAAAAAAAAGTAAACAAAAAGGAAAATATACTTTATGTATGAATAAATAAAAATAAAAAGTATCAATATAAAAGTAAACAGTGCATTCTTACAAACTAAGGAAATAACTAAATATTAACATAAATAACAGTCTTCTGGAAATAAAATAAACTTTGACAAAACCAATAATAAAACACAATCAAACTTTATAAATAATATTAACAAAGACCAAACTGATATAAAAATAAAAGTAATATTGTGAAGATCATATTAAATTCACACACCAAACTACTTGTAGGCTTGTTTACAAAATTTAACTAATTGTAATATAGTTTTTTACTTTCTCTTACTCCTAGTAAGAGGAAGTATTGTAATCGTGTCAAATTTCGATATCGAGTTTTCCACCGGAAATATCCGTTTTGAGGTCCCCTGAGTCCAAAAAGTGGTTTTTAGCAAATGGTCTGTGTGTGTGTGTGTGTGTATGTGTATGTATGTATGTGAACAGCATAGCTCAAAAACGAAAAACGTAGAAAGTTGAAACTTGATATTCCGTTTAGGTATCACTGTGGGATCTGACACTACGTTATCTGTCAAAATTCCTCAACCGGAAGTACCACTTTACTAGTTGGATTTTTTACTTTTTTGCGATTTTCTCAAAAATGGCTCCGACGATTTTCTTTAAACTTTAAAAATCAACCACACATACAAAGAGCTACAACTTTTATTTGAAACATTTCTCCGGGAAAATGCAGTGAAGGGCACTTTTGGGGGAGGGGTGGGGTTAGGTTTCTATATAAAGTGCTATTTCAGTTTATTAGAAAATTCTGTCATCTAAATAATTTTAATTAGAATTAAATATGTTGTTGAAATTCCGAGTTTGAAAAAAATCGGATGACCGGAAGTGCAATTACTTTACCACTTTACTAAATGATTTATTCACTTTTTCGCAAAAATGGCTCCGATGATTTTTTTGAAACTTCGTATATAAACTAAACATGCAAAGATCTACAACTTTTATCTAAAACATTTCTCTGGAAAATTCTTTTAAGGGCACTTTTAGGGGAGGGGTGGGGTTAGATTTTCATCAAAGTGCTATCCTAGTTGATTATACAATTCTATCATCCAAACATAATTAGTTAGAAATAAATAGATGGCTGAAATTCCGAGTTTCAAGAAAATTAGTAAACCGGAAGTGCGCTTTTACTGAACAGTTTTTTCAGTTTTCGACGAATTTCATTAAATTTGGTACACAAAGTATAAAATTTGTCAATTATCATTTTGAGAACTGGAGTAAGAGAAAGTTGTGTGAGTGTTTCACACCAGATTTTTTTCATTCAAATGAATGTATTCAAAACAGATTAAATATAACTACAGTTATCCATCTTTTAGTCAATCGCAAACAAGTTTTGTTCTAACAACATAACATTCGGCTACATAATCTCCTGTCAGATTAAAATAAAAATTGAAGAAGTTGATGGCATTGAAGAACTTCTTTTATACCCATCCCTGCTTACATAACTCCATCCGACTACCATTTGTGTTTCGGTTCTTGGCACACCGAAGTTGAAGCTGTAGTTTTTTTTTTTTTTTTGTTTCAAACCCAAGGAAATGGTATTAGCGAATGATACCATAGTTGACAGAAAGATGGCTTACAACAGTCGAATCACAATAATAAAAAATTCACAAAAAGTAATAAAAAACTGATTTTTTTTTTTTTAAATTTTTTAATTGAATAACGGTCATTTTTATATTTTTTATACAATCGGACTGAGTAAGAAGTTGATTTTTATCTTAAAAACTAACATGTGTATAAAAAGCATGGCTCCACCCACCTACATTGATATGAAGTTTAAGGGCAGCTAAAATGTTAAGTTAAGAATTTCAAATTTCAAGAAAAATTGTTAGTTAAAGTTGTAATAATTTCCATAAGAGAAAGTTGAGTATGTCTGTTTCATTTCAGGTTTATTTATTATTATAACTAATGCTATCAAATAACAAACGAATTTTACAAAACTTGAATAAATAAAAAAAAATTATAATTTATTGTAAAGAAAATGGGGAACAAATTGCGCGGAATGATGTAGTTGAGGCAACAAACAAGTTGCCACATGCAAGGTTGGTTTAAAAGTGAAGAGCCTTTTCAGGGATTTTAAAGGTAGTGGGGGGATAGTATAATAATAATGTACGGGTGAGGAGATTAACCTTGTAAATGGTAGACAGGTGGTAGGGAATGTGGAAGGTCCTTTTACTGTGTTTTATAGTGATGTTGTGTATAGCAGTATAGCATCTGATCGCTTTGATTAATAGCATAACACTATATACATACTGATACAGATCTATTTAATAATAAATCTTGATTTATTTGAAACATATTAAATGCACTTCTTATATTTTTTTTATTTTTTATTTTAGTTGCTTTTATATTGAAATTTTATTAAGAGTTTTAGCATATTTATTTAAGTATTCTAAATATTTAACAATTCTTATTTCTTTTTAAGCATTTATTTATTTTTCTACTACTTTTTTCCGAGTAAATTTATTTTAGTAAGTATCGATGTGGCTGCTTGTTCTGTTGTGACGTTAAGCTTCCCTCTAACTATCAAGGAACTTGATATAGGGATTAATAAGAGAATTAAATGTATTATATTAAACATTAATTAAAATTAGTATATTGGAAGTAGAGAAGAGAAAGTTGTATGATTTTCTCACACCAGATTTTTGGATTAAAAAAAAAAATTGTAAGAATTTTCGTACATTTGATATCACAATCATGTCGAAACTACTTTAAAATAGTTTTGACAGAATTTGATGAATTTATACTATGAAATTGGTAAAATAATTGTTCTCTTTCTCTTGGTTTTCTTTTACTGTTGAAATTAATAGCAATCAGTGGGCTAGCAATGTTTTCTAAAGAAAAATCTGTTTAACCAATATCATCTGTCAACCGGAAATGAGGCTCGAATCCAAAACGCTCTGTAAATAGTTACCGGGAGGTTAAAAGTTTAATCACCTATGAGTATGAAACAGTGGTTTAGAAAAATGGTATAGTTTCAAAAGCAATTCAGAATTATTCTGGAATTTTTTTGGGAATAAAAAGAAAGAGCGGTGTAATAAGGGGCGCTATGTGCAACGGTAGTTTTCTGAATATTATATCAAAATTACTAATGGAATCTGTGGAAACGAAAAAAAAAGAAGTAATTTGTCCTCATTGTATTTAGTATCTATTACTACTGACTAATATAATCAAGTCATTAAGGGCTGAAATATTTTCATTTAACAAATTATTAGAAAGTCTTATTTTTACAAATTATTACTTTCTCTTACTCCTAGTAAGAAGGAAGTATTGTAATCGTGTCAAATTTTCAATATCAAGTTTTCACCGGAAATATCCGTTTTGAGGTCTCCTCAGTTCAAAAAAGTGGTTTTTAGCAAATGATCTGTGTGTGTGTATGTGAACAGCATAGCTCAAAAACGAAAAACGAAAACTACCGTAGAAAAGTTGAAACTTGATATTACGTTTAGGTATCACCATAGGATCTGACTGTGCTTTATCTGTCAAAATTCCTCGACACCATTTTACTAGTTTTTTTTTTTTTTTTTTTTTTTACGTTTTTGCGATTTTCTTCAAACTTGGTATATCAACTACACATACAAAGAATTACAACTTTTAGTTCAAACATTTCTCCGGGAAAATTCATTTAAGGGCATTTCTGTAGTAGAGGGGTGGGGTTAGGTTTTCATCTTAACTACTATTTCAGTTTATTAGACAATTCTGTCATCTAAATAATGTTAATTAGAATTAAATAAGTTGTTGAAATTTTGAGTTTGAAAAAATCGGATAACCAGAAATGCGTTTGTTTTAACACTTTATTAAATGATTTTTTTCACTTTTTAGCGATTTTCTCAAAAATGGCTCCGACGATTTTCTTGAAATTTCGTATATGTAACTAAACATGCAAAGATCTACATCTTGTATTTAAAACATTTCTCTGGGAAAATTCATTTAAGGGCACTTTTAGTGGAGTGGTGGGGTTACAGCTTCCGTTATCATCAATTCTGTTATCCAAACAAAATTAATTAGGAAATAAATAGATGGCCAAAATTCTAAGTTTTAAGAAAATTAGTAAGCCGGAAGTGTGCTTTTTACTGAACAGTTTTTTTCAGTTTTCGACGAATTTCATTATATTTGGTACACAAACTATAATAACATTTGTCAATTATAATTTTGTGTATAGGAGTAAGAGAAAGTTTTGTGAGTGTTTCACATCAGATTTTTTTTTATTTTTATTCAAATGCAAGGTCAAACCCCTTTGCTAAAAGATTGTATTTCTTTTGAGCAAATAAAATATTTTATTATTATTATTATTATATTTAAACTTTATTGTTAAAGCTTTTGATAAGATATCTCAGAAATTGCTCCTTATAAAGTTAGCCGATTTTATTTTTACATTGTCGTTTTCTTTCCTGATTAATTTTAATCAAATTTAATATTTAAAAAAAAATAAATTCATTATAAATAAATGTATTTTCTGAATTTGCAGAAGCAAGCGTTGTAAATGGCGATGGTTAGAAGATCGAGCAGCCGTGGCGTCCCGCTGTACATGGTTACAGTCACAAATTGCAGATCTGGACTATAGGATAAGGCAGCACAATGAAATCAGGCGACAATTACGAGCTAACAAAAATTTAGTAAAATTAGAACAACCAACTCCACCTCAACCGGTACCCAATGGGTGAGTATGCAATTATATTTAAAACATTTAGCAAACATTGTCGTTAGGAATTTCTCACAATCAGTAATCATTATGAAATAATATTTTTGTTTCAAAGATGTTTCTTCTGAGACCCTTAGTGTTTATTTTTTTTTTTTTTAAACTTAATTAGCAAATTTTGAAAGAGTATTCTCCAACTGAATTTTTTTTTTTTTCTTTTTTGGCTCTTTCAAGTAAATTTAGTAATGTTTATTGCATTAGTAGTTTACTAATTAATTAGAAAGAAATTGAAGTAATTTCTTCTTCTATTAGACATTCGCGAATTATAATGATGGCAGGCTACGCTCAAGTGATCCCCCCCCCCCATTTTCTTACTGTTTCATGAAAAAATGAAATTATTTTTCGAGATAAATGATTAAAATGTCTGAAAAGTTCTTACAGTTTATTAAAGCCTATTTAGATGATAGGGTATTTGTATAAAACCAAAGTTTTATAATACTGACAATAAAGTAAACTTGTTTCCTATATAAGGTAATAAATTTCAAGGTACCAACTGTGTAGTGGAGTCTCCGGTGTGAAAAGCCAGGATCTGATTCCTCGGTGGCACAAACGGTTTTGATTCCAACATCGTGAGAAAAAGTTAGGTAACAGTCCTGGTAGCGAATGCCAGATCTATTATAAGGCCATTGGAACCGCGCTGCTGATCATTATATCTCGTCATAAGAAATTGCCTTCTGGCAGATCTTGACGGTTTATGGACTAAAAGAATTTTGTTTAGTCATTTACAGAGCGTACAGTACACGGTGAGCTAGAGTTTGTCTTATATGGGCTTTCTATACTAAGCGAGTGCTGGAGTTGTCAATAAAATATTGTTTGTTGTTAATATTGATATTTTAAGAGGCACAAGATTCTTGAAGTAGCTAGTCCAAAAATTTAGTATTCCTCACTAAGAAAATCGGATTGTCGCGGTTATTATTAATTATTAGGGCGAAACATTAGAATCATATTATATTCTCAAAGAAACCATTAACTAGCACTCCTATAGGAATGACCTTAATAAATAAAAAATTCATGCCTAACAAAAACCCAAGGTTGAAATAAAATGGCAACTATTATTTCACTTCTGAAATGTTAAGCTGTTATGCCATAATAGTCTTCTTCATTTTGTCAAGAAGTTTTGTCAGTCTCATTAATATCACCGAAATGTGCACCGAGACAAACTGAAACTACTTGCAACAACTATATTAAAATGCCTAATGCTCGATGACCACAAAATAAAGCTAGATCATTACAAAAAATATCTAGGAGTATTCCAGCAGTGCACACTTAATCACCTGTGTTCAATCAATTTTTGCGCCAAACAAATTAAAGAAGAAGCTCTCCATAAAAAAATATAGAGCAATTAGATAAATCTTTATTTTACATTAAAAAATGATTTGGTTTTTTAAAAATCTTTATAAGCATGAAACTTTTATATATATATTGGCCTAATTAAAATTACTCTCTTGTATGTTTCCCGGTCTCTTAGGATTTCGGGAGGGGAATGGGCATGACTTCCACTTAAATGTGTACCCGCTTTCCTCGTTAAAGCATATTTTTATAAATTCAGACTTTTATGTTCTTAATGGGAACAGAATTCTCTTAATACTTTATGTACTAAACATCTTTTCTTTTTAAGCTTCTTTTTAAAAGTTCATAAGTTATTTTATTATGTCGTATTATTTTATTTATTGTTTTACACGTAATAAATTTAAAACACAAGCTTTTTCTGTTTAGTATGATAAAATTTTAATGCTTTAAACATTATCAGGTGGCCATCCGACAAGGCTGCAACAGAGGAAAGGTCAACAACAGATAATATTGGTAGTATTGGAGGTTGTGCAAGAACGCGACCAATATCTAAGTTGACGAAACGGAAGATAATACAAATGTCCGGACTTCATCGATTGAACAAGAAAGCTGGACGGCCGACCTCTTTGCGGTGTTCTTGTCGTGGTGACACTCCTGGTATGGGGCCTTGTGCTCTTTGTACTGGCAGACAAGAACCAACATTACCACGTGATCCTCTAGAACTAGCACCTTTAAATGAAAGAGTAGCACTAGTTGATCCTGGTTTTCATCCGGTGCTCTCCTTTAATTCCGGTAAACTATTGTTTTTAAATGATCATATTTACATTATTTTATTTCCAATATATTTGTAAATTTAGGAAATATTTTATATGTTGGTAATTTATGTTTAAATTCATAATTTACTTTCGGTTTAGGTGTATTTGGTAATGTCTACATTGATATCTTTGTTTCACCCAATAAAAACGCAACATTGTGGATTTTTTTATTACTTCTTATGTTTCTGTAAGCTTTTAAAAATAAGTATGCATCTTCTAGTAGAGCTTATATTACTATAGAGGTCTTGCAGGGGAGTAACAGAGAGAAATTAAAGGAATGCGGATATTCTCTGATAGTCAGGGTGCATGAGGGCTTTGAGCAAGCTGTGTTGAAGTTCGAGCTTGGTGAGCGAATAATGTAGGAGACGGCTTAATACCCTAGCTCAGAGGGGCAAAGTGCAGCTCTTCTGGGTTCCCGCACATGCGGGAATAGAAGGCAATTGAGAGGGCGGACTGGCTGGCTAGGGAGGGATCCTACTTACCTTTCTATGGTCCTGAGTCAGCTCTTGCCGTCACTAAGCAGTTCTGCGATAGTCAGTGATCTGACTGTCTTTGGGAGACGAGAGTTTTGGAGAAACATTTGGAGGACACCGTGGGGTGCCTCCAGGCCAAAAGATTTATCAAATGGACTAAGCAGGGGGTTTCAGATTACCTCCTGTCCCTGAGGAGGTTAAGATTGTTGAGGACCTCTGTAGCTGCAGCGGCTGAACACACATTTACATAAAATGATGGACGTCTGCCCCAAATGTCAGAACTGTGATGGAGTTAGAGAAACGGTGTATCACTATTTATGTCAGTGTTTCCGTTTTGCTGGCACTACTAGGTTTCGTGTTTTTGGGTGAGTCTCACTCTCACGGAAAAGCCCGGAGGTTTGGAGTTATAGAATATTGTAGACAGACCGGCAGACTACCGGGGGAGATTAATTAGGGGTATCAAAGCCATATGGCTTAGGTTCCATGCCGATATGACATGATAGGACCCATGATGCCTATTTGAAGTAAAGTGATGCCTATTTTTTCAGGCGGGCTAACGTCCAACTACAAAATTAGGTGTCGTGGACGCGAACGAAAGCATCTACTTTACTATTAAACATTTTTTAAATCATATAAAATTTGGAAGGTGTATGAGGTACTCGAAACTGGGGACCTTCCAGTTACAAGTCCATGCTCATAACCACTATACCAACACCGTCCCTCATGATTAAATAATAATAATATATTAGTATAGAGGTATCTAACCCAATGGCTTTTATGGGACTTATTCCCAAAAATAAAGAAGTCTTTGTGCCAAGAACTTGTATGTTTTTCATTCCAGGCCTGACACATTTTATTGTAAAATATTCTATTTCCTATGAATTTTAGGCTTACAGCTTATCTACAAACTTGAAAATTATTGTTATATACGAAAGTACCTCCAAAAAATAGACAATAAAAATTATGGTGGGAATAGAAAAGAGACAAAAATTCACCCACACCACCTGAAGAATAATGCAATGTTAAAATTCTGAAAATGGTCTTTCCCTCCAAAGTAATTTTTTGTTTGAAGTGGAGATTATAAAAATGAGTGAAGCCATTGTATGTTTTATTTCCTGTCAGAAAAGGAGAATATCTGAAGTAGTGGGATATTTTCTACTTCTCAGCTTCCTCACCATGTTCGTTTCTTCTAATGTTTACAAAAATTTGACTTATACAATTCATTAGATTTGGAACAAGATAATATAACTGCTCATCTGATATTTTAACCGTCATGTCCATGCATCTTTTCATTAATTCTGACCAGTTCGGATTCACTTCTAACGTCTAGTTCATTAATTGGTCCTAGAGACGTTTGTCTCTATACTACATTAACCAGACCCTGACGATGGAGAAAAATCCAAAACTGTTCAGAATTAATGAAAAAAAGCATGCCATGACGGTTAAAATATTAGATGTAATATCAAGCATTCTGGACTCAAGCATATCTCACGAAAACTGTTTCTACATAAGTGCGTTCAATATATATATATATTAAGATTATTTAAGCACTTCATCATTAAGAAAAAACAAAAAAAAAAAAAACCTATATATAAACTGTTTTTAATAGTTAAAATGCAGCAACGACGTTATCTTTTCCCCTGTTTTCATAATTCATATTCTTTATACATTGTTTTATTCAAACTTGAAAGTTATTTGTAAAAATGGTAGGAAAAAAAATAGTTAATTTTGAATAAATTGAAACGGAAAATTTTTCATGGAGTTGATGGGAATAATACGATATGTCTGCAGTTTTGTTTTTAAATAATGATAATTTTTAATTTCGACGCTTTGGCTGATACATACATGCTGCATTCGTGATTTAAGAATTCCATTTCTTAAAAAGAAATGTTTAACTATGTTTCTCTGGAACTGAATTTTTTAGTGCCATCTATCTAAATATCTGCTTCATTTTATCAACTTTAATTTTATTCTATTATTTAAAATGATTGTATTTGATACAAAAGTGCGGTGGTGGTCTGAGAATTCTGTCAGCAATTTACATAGGTCTGATACTTGTTTGAACAAAAACGGTTGGTAGAAAATCATAGGCCTAAAATAGATTAACGCGGTTAGACTAAGCTTATGGGGGGATATTCCCCTTTGATTTCGATCTCAAGTTAAGAATGTAGAGGATATAGGGAAGGGATTAGCTCTAGTCGGTTAGCCTACCGGATTCTCACGCGGGTCACGGGTTCGCGTTAACCCTTAGATTTTCGCTTCTTAGGAGCCTCGACAGCTCGCTGAGAAGGCTCCGGGCGCCAATAATCATATGTTGACGCGCTTTAAATTAAAATATAAAATAAATAAATGTAAAAGCTATTGAATGTAATTACAAAATAATATAATTTAATTTAAGATAAACTCATTGAATTTTGTTATATATTTGTAAAACATTGTAAACTAACATTAACAATTACTTTTTGGTCAAATAAATTTAATTGTTATGGATTTTTTGTTTTATTGCTGAAAAAATTCTGCATTAACTGTTGAGTAAATTATAAAGGCTGCCATTTTAAATTTTATGAATAAGAAATAAAACAGAAAAAAAAGGGTTTAATGGATTTTTGAGTTTCCATTTTAATATATTTGTTTGAAGATATAGATTGATTATCAGTTTTTTTATCATCCCCCCCCCCCCCCCCCAATTATATTTCAATAAAAGAAAATGAACTTGTTGATAATAATTGAACTTTATATTTCAAAATTATAGTATGTATCACTTTTCCAAATATATGTTTTCATTGAAATAATTAAAATGGTTTATAAGTATGACAGATATGTTAACTTATACTTTTTATTATAGTAAGACTATTAAATTTCTTTATAAATTATCAGACTAGAATAAAATTGAATCGTTTCCATTGTTACTATTTTTAAGTTTTGAATGTTCTAATAAGCTGTGAGAACATATGGTGAGTACTTTTTGTTTCACCATTTAAAATAAGGTTCAACATTTCTAATGATATCTTCAATCACTTCTGTAAATTATATTTAAAAAAAGAAGTATTACATCAATTTTTTGGGCCCACTAAAGATGTATTCTCGAACAACCATAGTATTTTAAAAAGCAATACTAGGTTTTGAATAAAATTTACAAATGAATACTGCACATATTAGAGGTTCACTGAACCCTGTCTAGTTTAAATATATCTTATTTAAAACATATGGGTTTAAGCAAAAATTTTAGGAAATTTTATTTTATTTGTTTGAATTTTGTAAATTACTGTCTCGTTAATTTTTTATTTTAGATGGAAACAGTTAATTTTAATATTTTTTTCATTTAGAAACAAAATATAAATTTATAGGTTTAGTATATATATATATGTAATATTTTAATGTGGAAATTGTCAATATATAATTTGTTTAAAAGATGGAAACAAGGTAATTTCTGACTATAAATACTTTTTAGGTATAAACTATTTACTGAAATTACTATTTTAAGACATTACTACATATGATTTTTTGTTTAGTCTTTATTGGTTTGATATTTAAATTTGTTCCCGTTAAGAAACATTGATTTCTGAACTATGAATTCTTTTTAAAAAATTGCTTAATGATTAAATACTTACTATCTTAATGTCGAAACATCAGTCTTCATTAACTAAAGGAGTTTTTTATAATAAAATCTTCATAAACAAAAGGAGTTTAATAAATCTTCTTTATAATTGGTTTCTTTTTTCTTTTCTTTTTTTTTTTAGATGTTTCACTCAGTGTTCACTATGATGCGGTAATGAAGAGTGCGGATTGGCAAGTGAAGGCATCCAGGATATCCAGTAAGTCCCAACTGTCTGGTACAGTGGGGACGAATGAAGAAGGTGAAGATGGTACGGCAGCTTCAGCCGCCGCTTCTAGTGGTGTTATAAGTGGTAGCGGTGTTAGTGGTATAGTAAGGAATATTCCAAATCAAGTTGGGAGACCAAGAAAACAAATCAGTTCATCTTCTGCCAGTTCTGTTATCTATCATTCAGGCCTAAACTCCACAGATAACACCACAAGTGATGGTGGACTACTACCTGATCACCATCTTGATCTTCAAAGGAGTAAGGCTGCTGCACATGCAGTTTCTGTCAGTGAGTATGATTATAAATAAATATACAAACTTTTATTTTCATTGCTTTCCTTTGATTAAGTTTAAAAGTGAGTTTGTCAGAGTTTTTGAAATTTAGCTCTCACTAGATTACTATTTTGAAGTCTCCTAGTTTCGGAAATAAGAAGTCACAAGGAGGAAGTTCTTATTTGATTTACTGATAGCTTAGAGTTTATCATTCTTCTTTTTATCTGCAATTTCGTGCGAAGCAGTTATGCTGCTTGTGTTAACTAACATTTCTATGCTATCTACTAATACCTCAGAGATGGGCAATCTACATAACCGGTTAGTAAAGAGAAAAAGAAGCAAACTCGCAGGTGTGCAGCCAAGATATGCATTTAAAAAGATTCCGATTTGAAGATTTTTTATTAAATTCGACCTACTTAGTGTACAGAAAAATTCTTTTCATGAATTTCGTGATTTTATGAAAAATAGATTCAACAATTTTCTTCATATTTGTAGTATTTGTTGTCCATCTTAAATTGCATGGCACCAACCTAATTAATAAGAATAGAATTCATCCATTGTATTTAGAGAATTAGATATTCTATGTTGCACTAATTTTTAATTTAACTTTCTCTTACTTCAGTAAGAGAAGGAGTATTGTGATAGTGTTATCAGATTTTTAAAATTGTTTTTTTACCAGAAATACATTTTTTGAGATCCTTGAGTAAGCAAAAATGGTTTTTAGAACCTTACCCCTTCTCTTTTTTTGTTACTTATAAACATGAAAATTATATCCTTTATTTTTATAACGTTCCTTTAGATAAAATTACTGTACAACATACATGCTGTTCAACCTGCTCGCACCATGTAGATTGTAGATAGATTGTTGTTATATGGTACTGATTCTTATTTGTCTTCTATTGTTGGTGTATTGAATAGATAAAATCAATTAATGTAGTGTACAGGGTGATCAATTTCTGGATATCTTCTATTTGAAATTTATTAATTTGAGAGAAATACCGATGTATGTTGAGTGTGTTGGGGGGGGGCCTTAATTATCAGGATTCTTGCCTTGCTCCATGTTTCATAATACATGCTTAACTTAACAAATTATTCATTTATAAAATGCTCTCACACGAATTACTTAGTTATACCGGCGTTTACCGTCAAGTCAATTTCCTATAAAAATTGACTTTTTTTAGCAGGTACTTTGTTTCTATAGGCGGGAAGCTGGTCTGCCATATAACCCTCAACTTAAAGGATCAGAAGTTTTCTTTCAGGGTGCTCACCCCTTAGAACTGTTGCCTTCATCACGGCTAACAAACCAGCTCCATCCGTAAAACGAAAATAAAAGAATTATTTTAATAAATGACTGATTCAACAAACAGTAACAATTTATCAAAATCAACTGTATTCAAGAAATAATTGAGAAATATGTCACTCAGATCAGTATTCAATAGTGTAACTTTGGAGGAAGCCAATTAACATTTCTCAATAAAACTATTTGCATGAAAGAAATCTTTACTTTTTCGAAAAGCGCCCATCGAATGTAGAACACGATGCCAGTTTAGACTGGAACAGAAGTCACAACCGCATGATGAGGCCGGGATTAAGTTAAAAGTGATAAAGGTATTACTTGTTTCTACCATGTTCCCACAACACCTGAATCAATTTATAATTAACGGTCAACTTGGCTTTACTTCTGTGTTCAATTGACTGTGTGTCCAACTGTGTTCAAAAAAACTCCTTAGTTAATATACCTTTTTCACTAATTCACCGCAGCTGCTCCAAGTATCTAAGCTTTCGTGTTCCATCAGAAAATGTTGGAGTCATAAGAACTATTTGGATCTGCGATCTCCGGATACCGCTTTTGTCAATAAATATGTGTTTGTGTATGTGAAGTGGAAAATTGTAGAAAGATCAAATTTGATACGTCTTTTTAGTATTACGGGGCATCAGATGTTGGTTAAATTCAATTAACCGGAAGTACCACTATGGAATGAATTTTTCAGTTTTTCCGGATTTTTTCAAAATGATTTACTTTGTACTTGTTATTATCATATCAACTAAACTTATTAAGAACTTATATGAAAATTTTGCAATTAGAATATTAAAATTGCAGTAGGAGAAAGACGTGAGAGTATTTTATACCAGAATTTTTTTATTTTATATTTGTTTCACTCGCATTTATTGCATAATAAATCACCAGCTAATCCGTTAAGAAGTTTAGACGATGTCAGCTGGAGACTCCATCTTTACTGGAAAGTATTCTTAAACTTGCAATCCTTTCCTATCGTATATTGTACTATCATTTTACCAAAAAAATTGGGGGAATCTTTGGCGTCAGGCATTATTTATGTATGACATGTAATATAAAATAACTTGTATGATTCCTTCAACTTCATGTAATAATAACAATTAAATGTATTGAAACTATACCAAGATTAAAGAAAAAAGAGAAATGCTTAAGGGAAAATTATTATTTTTATAATCAAATAAATGATATCATTAGTTTCACAAACATAATTTTTTTTTAAGATTAATATTTTGTAAAATTGTACTAACCATTTTTCCGTCTTCTTTACAGAATTGAGACGAAAAATTGCAGGAGGCAAAAAAAGAAGGAAGAATAATATTCCTTTCGAGAGGTTCAGGCATAGAAGAAAAAATTCAGGTATTATTGTCATTATGAAATTGTATTTTCGTTCAGTATGACGGAGGGCTTAGGGATTGGAAAAAAGGACTCTCATATTTTTTCTGTTTTCTCTTTTTATAAAAATTGGAGATGATAGAATTTGTTTATGCTAATTAGATGCTAACATATTACAATGGTATCATTTAACCTCTCATAACACTGCTCCATAATCACTCCATGTTGTTCCTCCATAATTCCCTCCATTTGTTAAAAGCACACCAATACAATATATTACACTGCTATGGGTGCGTATCTTTTATAATTTTTTAAAACACTTTTTCCCGAGCATCTGCCCAAACATAATAGTGTAAATAAACATTTTATTTAAATTTTAATTAGTAGAACTTTGGGAGAAATTATAAACAATATAAATTATAGTTTTATAACAAAAATTTAATTTAGTGCAATCTTAAGGCTGGGTTTTTTGAAGGGTGGATAAACACTAAAGAGAACTATTAGGCAGGTAGAATACCTTTAGTTACATCAAAAGATATTTCCCTTCCTTCCACGCCTCTGCGAGTGGAACAAATATATTTATATTCATTCCGCCTTATATTTATAAGTCGGAAAAAATTTGATGGATATGTATTTTGTGATTGAAAAAAAATAGTGAAGAAGTGTTCCCCGAAATTTTAAAGTTTTTATATGTAATAAGTTCTACACCAGCCTTCAACCTACTTTACAAGTAAGTCGTTTTTACAAAATAATTCCTCATAAATAAGATTTTAATTTTGTTTCTATGCAGACTGATATTGAGAATATCACATTCTAAGATAAATTTTATTCATTGTATCGATTATTTTTTGTTAATTATATACATATGTGTTATGTCTGTTTATCTTCTGATTATACATTCCTGAATACAGATCAATACAGACCTCACGATATCCCTTTGAGGAAAGAATCCAGTTATAAAGTAGTATAGTTTGTAATAGTTATTTGATTATTTTCACTTACATAGACAGATTATAATACTTATTTTACGAAGGATTGCATCCAAAAAATAAATTTCTAAGTATTATACTGCAGTGGTACAGATCCGTCTGCTGGATTATTTTCACTTTAATAATTTAAATATTGTTTTCCCCCAACAACTTATATATTTATATTTTCGATTAGTGATTATGTGTCCATGGGGTAAACGGTAAAGTTTGATGTTTCCACCATTTACAATAGCCCAATCATCACTTTCCATAAGCTCTGGATGAAAAGCATCTGTTTACAGTAATCCCTTCTTAGCCTTATAATAATACTTAAGACGAGTTGCTGATTATAAATTAATATTAAGTAAATGGTATTGGTACAAAAAAAAAACCTTAGAGCCTTTATAAACAGTTCATCTTCCCTAACTATTTACAAACAGAGAGATCGTGTAAATTATTTTAATACTTATTGCAATATATATATTTTTTTTTTCCACGTTTATACTTCATGAGTAAATGTGCAGATTATATCGGTAATTATAATGATAATCATCGTGCTTTGCGAAATTTAAAAATAGAAATATGACTCATCCTCCTGCATATTATGCCCATCCTCATTATTATTATGCCCATCCTCCTGCAATTCCAAAAAAAAAAAATTATTACAATTGAAACACTGTAGAAAGTAGGGAAATGAGAACAAATTTTATTAAAAACAAAAATTCTATTTTTCAATTCCTTGATTAAACAAAATCACTTTTCAAGGCCAACACCAAAGGTTTTATTTACTTTTTTTGGTTTAATACTTCCCACAACATAAGGAAGAAATGTTACTTTCCATTAGAACAGAGTTACTTACAAATTTTCGTCTAGATTGAACAAAATACATACAGTCCAGTCACACTTATAGAAAAAACAGACTATCATTAGTAGTGTGATTAGATCAAGAACTTTTTTATCAAAGTCAAAATAGTGTTGAGAATTATCTCATATGCTGGCCGATTATTGATATATGATTGCAGTTGTTGTTTAGTCATTGAGATTTTTATAATTTTACATTTATTTTTTCTTAATGGAATCAATTCAAATGAAAATCTTTATTATGCATACTTAATTGTTAACTTAGTTTATATCATAATTTTCTTATTTGCTTTATTATTTCTTAAATATTTTTTTTTATTTTTTGTAAAGGTGGATATTCCGTGATAGAAGGCGACTATGTGGTGGATAGTGGAGAAGTTAGTACAAACACTGATGGAGCTAGGTATCCATCTTCTCCTGTGCCCTCTCCTGCTTCTGTTCATGGCAAAGACAAAGAGTCCATGAAGTTAGTAAAAAATACACTACACTTAAAGTATAATGATCAAAATATTCAAATGTTTTTTTCTAACCTCCCATCTTGACTCTAGTAATGGCAACAGAATTTTCCAAATTATCATATATCTAATAAAACGTAAAAGATTAAGTTGAGTGAAAACAATTGCTACAATATCACTTTCATCTTCTGCGCATCAAAACCTCCAGTTTACTATAACTTAAATTCATTCATTTTGTTCTCATCTTGTTCATAATCGAGCACTCTTTTACCTCAGAGGTAGCACTATAACAAAGTTTTCCCATTCCCATCTGTGCTAGCAAGGACGTTTGGCTTGTTTCAGGGAATTTCCTTACGCAGCATGCTGCCATGATATCCTGCCATATCAAGTTTTTCTTTCAGCATGATCGAGTAACCTGAAATCTTCGCTGAATATGTTCTTTTAGGGTATTTCTTATGTAATTGGTCGTCTTTATATAACTTCTTAGAGTGACCTTGCTCTTAGTCAAGGTTTTTTCAAATACTTCTTCATCTTCACGGTCTGAAGACGATTCATCCAATTCTGCGACTCGCTGTAAGTAATGGTGGGGACACATATATACTGCTTTATAGACAGCCATTTCTGTGCTCTGTCCCAATTTTAATGTTTGCTTCTTCGTTCAGTTTGCCGTGAGGTCCAAGATACTTTAACGCACATATTTGCTCCACGTTTTCGTCTCCCATCTTCAGCTCCAAAGATGTCCTTTCTCTTGGAATTATCAGGCCTGTTTGAAAGAGTAGAGGGAATTTGACACGATTACTTTCAGACCTTACTTTCCTGATTCTTCATTAGAGATTATGCAGGTGTTCCTCATCTGAATAAGATATTAAGACTACTTCGCCTGCAAATACTAGCACTGAGAGAAGACCGGGTTCTAGCCGCCAGTTGCCAAGTTGATTTCTTTTTATTAAGGGCACAGATACCCTATGCTCTGCCATAGCTTTTCAGATTGTTTTCAAGGGTATGCTTTCAAAAGCCTTTGATGTTGCAAGCTTTACATACAGCGTCTTATTAACTTCTATTGTCTTATCTGTGTCCTACCTGAAAATGAATATCTAAAACATTGCTTCTCCTCCAGAATGTTCTCAATCATTATTCGAGGATTCTTTTATAAAGTGTCCAGCAACACTATGGAGAGAAATCCCTCGTGGGTTGGCACATACCCTATCATATATCCCATTTTTTTAAATATTGGAACAGTAATTGAAATCTTCCAGTCATCTGGTACCAGGCATCTTTCCCAGGATTGGTTTATGATGTTCAAGAAAAAATCCTTTGTATTTGGCCCCATTCAGCAGACGGTAGATTTTTCAATATCATCTTCTTTATATTTCTATCTCTTCTTCCGAAACCTCTGTGTGTAAGAGAGAGAGAGAGTAGGAAGAGTGAAAGAGTAGAGAGAAAGAACAAAATTTCTTTAAAATATTTTTTTGATACTTTTATGTGCATAGATTAAATAAAGTCTTTACTTTTCATCTGAAAATAAATAGAAGCTTTTCCATTTCCTTTTAAGTCAGTTAAACAAAATAATTTAATTTTTCAGAAGAAAGAGGGAAAATTCGTACGATATCGATAACATCGTTATTCCTTACAGTATGGCTTCTGCTACCAGGCTGGAGAAACTCCATTACAAGGAAATTTTGACCCCAAAGTGAGTAAAAATTAATTTTATTCAATAACTATCTTCCTGAAATTAGATTATAGAACTATTATGTTCAAATACTACCTGAGCAGCAAATTATCACCTTGAGTTGTTTGTCAAGATCTTCATAATTCTTAAAATTGTTTTGCTTAATAGCACTTTGTGAAAAGTTAAAATAATGATTTTTTCTTGATAAAGTAATGCTGAAACTTTTATTTAAAAAAAAAATCACATAGGTATATATTGTTTATAATTCATTTATAAATTCGTTTACAATATTAAAGCTTAATTGTTGAATTTAATTTTTCAGGTGGAGGTTTGTAAAAGAGATGGACCACAAAAATGGAATTGTTCGAAGATCTAGTCAAGAACTTGTAGAGGTAAAGAGAATTCTTTTTGTTGTCGTTGTTGTTAATTTCATTATTTTATATGCTAATTTCCCCGAGCTAGTGACATTTATTTTTAAAGTAAATTAAAAATATTAAAGGGTGAAGAGGATATGAATGAAGAAACTTTCATAGAACGACATAATCAAGCTGAAGAAGAAGAAAGAAAGAAATTTCTCAGTTTTATGAAAGTGCCAAATTCAGTCCTCAACAGTTTCTTAGGAAGTAGTGGTGGAAGCGGAAGAGGAAGGGGTCACAGAAGGGCAGATTCAAGAGCAGAATCTTTTGGTCCAAATACTCCAGGTAACATCTTAGATCCTCATTAGTGCTAAAGAGCATTCTTCTCTTTGTCTTTGCACATTTAAGAATATCTCGCGCGTAGCGGCCCTTTACGAAATCGATAAAACCTTTTTGTCAATAAAGGGCTTCTTGTTTCTAAGGGTTTTTGTTGTAGTTAATAAGGTATGGCAAACTAAAAGAGGTACGTTGTTGAATATGTGGAAGGGTCCGCAATGTGCTGGATAACATCTGGTATTTTATCTATCATGCATATTCATTTTGTTCCGACCGGTTTCGGATTTTTATCCATTGTCAGAGCAGATTCACCAAGTTCGTGTAGAGAGAGTTCATTTCAAGTAATGTTTCTGTTTACACTCACATTTGTTGGTTGTATATATGTGCAATTTAGAAGATAAATAGTTTAGGTAATTGTAATCGTGGTTACCAGAAATGGTGGTGTTTTAAATTGTCTAAAACTGGTTTCAAATATGGCCTAAGGCTATTCATCCATGTTATGCATCATTTTAATAATCTCGTCAATTGCAAGTGACTTCCATAGAGAGGTCGAGAGAAAACCAATGTTCAAGATATTTAGGAAAATATAAAAAAAAATGAACAGGACAAAACCTTCCTGCTATGATTCCTTGCAAATGGAAAAACAAGTTCGAGACGTTTTATGTTATTGATCCAAAAAAACACATGCATATATGTATACTGTAGAAAAATATCTGAGATTTGGAGAGTGTGTGTATATGATAAATAACATAAAAGAAAGAAAATTAAGCGCGTGAAGCTCGAACTTGATTTTCCTAATATATAACTTTTATTATAGACTAGAAACTATCAGGAATTATCTGTGTACAATCTTTTTATATTTTCCTAAATATCTTGGAAACGGTGCGTCGTTGCCAAATGTGGCTTTTCTCGACCCATCTCCTATTGACGAGATCTTTAATGTGACGTATAACAAAGGGACGCTCTAGGTCCTTTATCCCATTTCTAGTAACCAAGCTAACAGTGTCAAAACATTTATCTTTTAAATTATTGAAACGATTGCCAAAAAAATTTAATATTTGACACTTGAGTGAAGTGCTTTCACACACTCCCGCACATCGACAGTTTCTGGAGGATTGGGCCGTCGTAGGCAGTAAGGGTGGGGCCTATTTATGTGTATCATTATAGTTGTGGAATATTTTAATTATTTTTTTTTATCATTTAATTTAATCTATTTTCTAATAAGACAATCGTGGACTTGTAGGAGAATTATATACATACCTACGTATAGGGCCCGTCCGTCATTCCTACTTTAGTTGACGAGATGTCCATTTCCTTAGCTTCAGACCCTTTAATAATTCCTTCCTAGAATATCAGTTTGAGGTCCATGTGATATTACGCTTTTGAGATCTTTTTTCACACCCATACATAATGCAGAAAGAACAAGACATTTTTCCCAAGGCTAAAACAGAATGAGAAATTAAATTGAAATTTTAGTTGATCAAAGTATTAGTCGATTGATTCATTCCACGTTTAATTATAATTAGTTTTTAATTCAGTAAGTTTGGGATTAAGATTTAATCACATTTTAAATTGATTAAATAATTAGGTAAATATTTAAAAAAAAGATCTAATTAAATCATATTTGATTAAAGCTAAAAACTAAATTAGTTAGATTAAAAATTTAATCAAAATTTTAAATGAATAAATATTTAATACACAATACATATAGGGCTATCATTTTTATTGAAACATTTTTCTTTACATTAAACTTTCCTTTAAAGTGCTAGTTAGTAGATATACGATTCTAAATCTGTATATAATTAAGATCTAGATCTACTTGATCGCATCACGATCGAAAATTACTCCATTCGTGGAATCATATAATTTATTCGTAATTAGGAAAAAGAGGTCCGGAGGCGAGCTCCTCCCACTAGCTAGCGAATATGCCCTCCCATGCCAACATAGAGTTCGACAACTATATGTATAAGTGCAAGAAATCGGAAAAAGATGGTGAATAAAAAAATAATAAGAATTATTAAAGTAAAAGGTACATTTATTCATTATTAATTATTCTTAATAAAGTATGTCCAACTTTGATTTATATATGTAAATATTAATGCCTAAGACTTCCTAAAAGTTTAAAAGTCCCTAGTTTTGAAGAATAATTCCAAGTTGGAAGAACACTTGAATTAGAATCGTAATCATTGTCGTAATGAAAGTTGCGTGGGTGTTCCATAAAGATAAGTATGGTTGTGTTGTTGGTAGCCAGTTTTCTGCCATTTTCTTCAATAAATTTCCATTTATAATTTTTAAATTTGAAACACTATCACAATAGGTACTATCCCATGTTTTTTTTAAAACTTTTTTGGGATGAAAATTGATTTTAGGATGTTTTTGGGATGCTGCGACTTTAGGTTTCCCTTTAAACTGTTTATCCAGAAAAATTTACAGTTCTACTACTTCGTTAATATTATGGTATAAAAAACCTGTATTTAAAGAAAATTTGCCAATTGGAATTATGAGAACTGGAGTTTTTTTTTTTTTTTTTTTTTTTTTAAATGTAAGGAGCGTCAACATCTATGGTCATCGGCGCCAGGAGCCTTATCAGTGCACTGCCGGCCTCCGGACAGTGTTCTCTCGTTACAAACAACACTGTCTATCACCGGACAGTGAGCTGCAGAGGCTCCTAGGAAAGAAAAAAAATCTAAGGGCAGCACAGCTGGACTCGAACCCAGGTCCTCCGCGTGGGCTCTAGTACGCTAACCACTTAGCTATTTCCTTCCCTAACCCGGAGTAATAAAACAAAATCAGTATAAATGAATATTTCAAATTAGACTTACCCTCAGTCAACCGTGATGTAAATTTAGTGATGAATTTTAATGATTAAACTATATCTTTTTTGTCACTACCTCTGAGTATATTTGAATTATAAAATTGTTTTTATTTTTTTGAGTTGTATATCTTTTAATGTATGTATTTAATAATAATTATTATTAGATCCTATGTCACCTGGTGGTGGAGAAAGTTCAATGACAAGCCCGCCAGCTACACCTCAAACAACTACAAGCGTAGATAATCAGTCGGAACCACCAGTATCATCTGCTCAGCAGGTCACAGGTAGACGTAGAACCATCAGTACGTCTAAGATGGTTACAGAATTACAATCTTTTCCATCAGCATCAGATTATATGCCCGAAGTGAGTAGTAGAAAATGTATTATAATGTAATAAAACTATGTTAAAAATGGAGTTGAGATTAATTTTTTAATAAAATAACTTTAAATTAGTTTAAAGTTTAGATAATATTATCAAATCCCCTTTTTAAGTAATTGTATAAAAATGCGTATGGCATTTACTAAATACACTTAGACTAGGCCTCAACTTGCGATTTCTAGTCGCGATAAACAAAAACTCGCTGCCACAGAAAATCTACAAGGTGCACATACTGCGATAGACAAATCGTTGAATTAGAACAGTTTTCCAATGGATATCATTTGAAACTACTTGTGTGTTCGCTCTTTTGCTTCGGGCCAGAAGATAAAAGCCAGAAGCATCCAGTAATTGGGTACATCCAATAACAAGTCAGAGATTATTGAAAGGGCAGTTTTACGATTTATGATTTATTGCGATCATTTACGTTTTTGCACCCTTACTGGCAGTTCATTCCGGTTTTGAATCACTTGTACACAAACTTCAGCCCACAGTTTTTCTTTTAAATTATGACCACTATATTCCTTTAATTGTTTATTATAAAGATCTGGTCTCTTTTCAGTTTCTTTAATAGGTAACTCAGTATCAATTACTGTTAATTAATATTCGTCGATCATCACCTCCGGTAGATTCGTTGTAGGTATTTTAAACAAGTATTTGCTGTTTTAAAAGAGACCAGTACTACACTGTTTCAGAACTGCGACTAGAGCAAGTGGGTGCATGTTGATACCTCTCCGTTTGTTCCATTAGGATAGAGCGACAGTCGTGTCGCAGCAAAAATAGGACTGGTTGCAATTTTTTAATCGCTGCGATTGTTTTGTTGCAAGTTTGTGCACTTGTATTTTAAACAGTGAGTTTTATTTTTGAGGCTGAAAAATCGCTCAACTAGAAATCGCTTGTGGAGGCCTAGCAGCAGCCTTAAAGGTACACCTAACCTAATTTAAAAAAAAAAAAATCATATAACTGACTTCGGATATTTATGGATAAATTGATACAGTAATTTCTGTGACCGGTCGCCAAAAATAAACTAAACTAATTGAAACTTGACAACTCTACTTCATCTATAACTGATCAAATATTTTATTCTTTGGTGTAATTTAACTGATTTACTTCGTTCATTTCAGCTGCCCATAATTTTACTGATTTTATTTCCAGATTTTATCGTATGAACCTCGGACATTCCCCCTAAGTGAAGAAGTTTTCAATAGAATGTTGGCGGAAAATTCAGATAACAACCATCAAGGTTACCCACCTCTTGAGGCTAATTTTTTTGTAAGTTTCTGCATTTTTATATTCCATGATTGCTGTATATTTTCAACTTTTTCCTTACCTTTTGTACTTAACTCTTATTGCGATCGCATTAGGCTGCCATAGTAACTTCATTGTCGACCAAATTGTCCTTGTTTCAATCTCTAATCTATGGTATTAGATTAGCCGATAGCGACCAATTTTTGGAGAAATCTAGATTTCAAAAAGTTGATAAAAGCCTAAAACAAAAAAAGTAGGAAATTGCTTTTAAAAGCTAATAAAAACCGTCAGATATCTTTCAATGGTACATAAACATTGCGATTTTCCGTTTATCTTCGCAAGTCTCTTCACCATATTAAAGTGGCGAGCCCAGTATATTATATTGCTCTTTCTGCTAAGATTCCTTTCGGGATTTTCACTCTTATCGGCAAATGAGAGAAGTATTAATTCATTTTTAGTCTTTAACCTTCAACAAACTACATATTTGCCGTCTTACTGGTTTCAAAAACTAATGAAAAATTGTTTAAATTTTCCAGTATCAGAAACGTTGGTCGGTTAGTATGAGTCTTCTAGTATCGATCTTAGCCTTGCTGTTTATCACAGTCATTTCTGTTCCCAGTGTTTCAGCCTAAACAGAAAAACACTTACAACCCTATTTTTCATTAAATTTCGTTCAAACTGAACTAAGAAAAGAGAAAGTTCAAATTTGTTATTCTTTTGTGGATCACCTGGGATCTTACAAATTTCCCAAGTTTTCGATCAGAATAGATAATCTGGAAATACTTTTTTATAAACAAGGTGTGTCGTATATATATATATAAATTCGTATATACTTTCCACTATTTACTGTAATTTTCTGGATTTATTTTTATGTAGTTTTCCCAAGGTATTCGAACGTCGAAAAATAAACTTTTCTGAATTTCTAAGGTTTTTTTTCTTTGGCTCCTGCCAACCATCATAGTATTTGTATGATTAACAACGGGCAAAACTAATATGTATATAGTTAATGTTTAAATTTGAACATTTGGAAGCAGGAAAAATTAGCAAGACAAAATATTACAATCCGTTACCGTTGCCATTATTTATTTTTACACTGTTACATACAAAGGTACAACAGTGGGCGAACCGTTACTTAAGAGGTACTTTTATAAATAGGACAAAGCACAAAAATATAATTCTAGCAATTAAATGAAGAAATAATAATAACGGAACATATGAAATTTATACTAGAAAAAAAGAGAAAAATGTATGTATAAATAAACAAAAATGGTGAACAACTTGTTTGAACTAAACCATTAAAATAAAATTCTGTTAAGCTTTAATGAATTAATAGTATATAAATATAAATTATGTGGTTGATTCCATCTTCTATCTTCATTATTAATTATTAATTTATTTAGACTCTTCCACAAGCTACACTACCACCCGGTGATGGGCCCCTTTTGTTTGCAACGAGAGTAGAATGCCTGGGACTAGGGCATTATATTTTATTTAATTAATTCACTATTAACTTTTTTTTTTAATTTTTGTTATTCCAGCAATTGGAAAATTTTGAATCACCACCTAGTGTATCAACAGATTCAGCTGATTCATTAACAGGTGAAGATCCAAACGATCCAGAATGGACAGGATTTGGTGGAAAAAATAATGTCAAAAGATAAAAGACCCATAGTTTCTTTTTATTTTTTTTTTTCCTTTTAAATAATAATAATTATTATGATAATTGATTGATGATACATACACAGAAAAAAAAAAAAACGTATATATTTCTTACTACACTCACGTTTTTGTACATTTTGTACTATTATTAATTAGTGATTTGTAACTTTTTTTTTTTTTTAATGATTTTTATTTATAACGACATGTAGTTTATTTTTCCACCGCCATGTCCTTGTAACAAAAATACTTGAACACTTAATGTATTTCCCCTCTTTCCCCTATAAAATAACCCTTCTCATCCTTTTTTTTTTCTTTTTTTTTTTTTTGTAAATTTCAATCCTACCAAAGGTTTTTATAGATTTATAAATGTTAGATGTGTATATATAAAATATAAAAATAAAAAAAATATTTGAATGCTCCTGTCACAAAAAAGTATGACCATAAATTTAAAAAAAACAAATAGTTCTTATTAGTTGATTTTTTTTTTTTTTTTTTTTTGTAATTAGGCCATGTTATTTTTTATTTTTTTTGTGGAAGGTTTATAACCAAACAGAATTACTTATTGTTAAGTTGAGAGAGAGAAAAGGAAAAAAGAAAAAAAACATTTGTGTTGGGTATGTTAGTTCTAAATTTTTTTATGTATAATTCCACTATTTGAACGTTTATTTAAAAAAAAAGTGATGGAGCATTTCTTAAATGGCGTTTAGTTACTTTTATTACTTTTTTTTAATGTTACTAAAAAAACAAAAACAAAAAATAGATATTGAAAAAAACTTGTAAAATTTATCAGGATATCTATTTAGTGTTTTGTCTCGGTCTATTATATTTGTTCTTATCAGGCATATATCTTGTTTGTGCCTGGTGGACCGATTTCTTTAGTCTCAACGTAGAGTGATGACAATTGATGTGAAGAAAACAGAATATTGTGTATAAAGGATGTAAAAAAAAAAAAAAAAAAAAAAAAAAAAAAAAAAAAAAGGAAATAGAAATTGTATTTCCTGTTTTTTGATTTTTTTTTGTTTTTTTATTTTGAAAAAAGGAAATTTATAGTGAACTGTACTCTTTATAAGAGCTTTTTCATATGTTGTAAATATTTAAACAAAAAACAAAAACAAACAAAAAAATAGTTATTTGAAAATTAAACGTTTACTGCTGACAGCTTCATTAACTGAAGTTGCGCTTATTTGTTGTAAATATAGATTATTATTATTATTATTAATATTATATTATTATTATTATTTTTTGTTTTTTGAGGTCCATTCCTAGTTGCATAATTTCTACATGTAAATATATAAATATATATAAAAGAAAAAAGTAAAAATAAAGATTAAGTGTGCAGTTATAGCAGGTTGGCAGTTTTGTCGTTGACTCAACAATAGTCAACTAGTCATTTAGTAAATTACATAACAAACAGACAAAAAATTGAAATATTAATTGAAAATTAAAAAAAAAAATGTATATGTAATTAAGAGAGAGAGAGAGAGAGAAGGTGAGAGATAAAATATTTACAAGAATACATTTTTACATTCAAATAAAAAGTTATTTTAATAAGTACATAATTCTTTTTTCTTTTTTTTTTTTTTGGACTTTTTTTCTCTCATTGGAAAGTAAAAATGTATCTTGATTTTTTTTTTTTTATTTTTTTTTTTTAAATATAAGAATCACTTATGTGCCAGTGTTTTTGCGTTTCAAATTTTGTTCATAAAAATGAAAGGTTTGATTAAAAAAATAAAGTATTATAAGTATTAAGTTTTATTTTATTTCTGCTTAATTTATTTTTAAAATTAATAGGTGAAACTTTAGTCCTTTAGTAGGTAGGTTTTAATATCATGTTTTTTTTTTTTTTTAATTTATTTAATTTTTCTGTTTTTTTTCTTTTAGATTTATATTAAAAATGAAAACTTTCTTATATGTATGGCACATCTCCATCATTCATTCTCTCTGCCACCCCACTATCTGTGCCTCTCTCTCACTCTCTCTTAATTATAAGTATGATAAGAACAGTTCTGATAATATTAGAATCACTTAATTGTTTTTTTAATGACTTTATCTTCGTGATATTCTTTATTGTCCACACTGTTTTTATCATACATAAAGTACGCATATACATTTGTTATTTAAAAAGTAGTTTTTTTTTTTTGTATGTAACCCACATGAGCACTATTACGCTTACAAATTATTAAAACAAAAAATAAACGACATGTATTATATAAATATTTAAACATTGATCAAATTTATCAAGAAACAAAGTTAAGGCCGTTTTGTTTTTAAAAAATTAAAAATTACAAAAAAAAAAGTTGAAGCAAAAAAAATTTTTATCCAAATAAAAAAAAATAAGCAAAAATAAGAATAGATATAAACACAATTATTTTATTTATTTAATTTATTCCTTTTCCTTTTTTTTTTTTCTATATCTTTATGCTTAAAAGGAAGTTTTTCGAAAATTCGGAATTCAGTTTTCATGAAATTCAGAATTTTTTTTTTTTTGAGATTCGCTTAACACGAAAAATTGCCTGGGCAAAATGTAGTTGCAAATACAAATTATAAAATAGTTTCATTAAATAGTTTAGTTGTGATGTAGTTACATTTAACAACTACAAATGTAATGGTAGTTGCTTTTGTTGTTGTAGTATTTATTTCAACTAAATTAGTTATAGTTAGGAAAAAGTAGTTGTAAAAGTAACTATAACTACCAACATGTACTGAAAACTATAACTACTTGAATCTACCTTTTTATACTCTAATTCCTCGTAAGAGAGGAAGTATTGCGATCTTGTCAAATCTTGGAATTTGAGTTTTCACCGGAAATACATGTTTTGAGGTCTCCTGAGTATGGTAAAATGCTTTCAGCGAAAAAAAAAAAATTCAAATGTTATCTGCCATACGACAGTTGCAACATCCGTACAATACTTTTTCAACAACACCATAATACCCCTCTCTAAATCTGTTCTGAGAAAACGTTCTTCATTAATGTAGTTATATTATCGATAGTTGACAAGATTTACGGAATTCGCTGGAAATTCTCCGATGATAACTGGTAGGAGCCCAAACGCTAAGTCTTCCCGTAAAATTGCCGATCGAATTTGTGAAAAAATGCCTCGATAATTAGAGATAATCCCAGTGTTCTCCCTTTTTGGTATGGAAATAATGCGAATCTTTGAAATTATCCGGAATAGAGGCAGTGATATAATCAGAGACATTTTCCGTGGTAGCCTGCTTCATTTTGTGGTCATCACCGGTTTTGGGCGTTCGCCCATCTTCAGGATGCGTTTTTCAGACAGTGTGACAACACAGACTTGCGCAGAGCAAATTCAGTTTAAACACTGACTGGTGTTTTTAACTGTATTTAAAAACTAAACTCTAAACTAGGTCAAGGGGTATGGTCAGCTGGGTGGGAAAACACGTGTTTGGGTTTTAAAGGGCAAATTTTCCTTAGAATGGAAACAACACGTGGGGGTCTAATTTTTAAACTCTGTTGTTGGAGGGAGATTTACTTTACAAGTAACTAATCAAAATAAAATATATAAAAATAACTTAAATAACGATTTGTACTAACATAATTTAAAATTAAGCGATTTTTATAATTATGCATTCCAGTCAATATTTCGCTTTTTACAACACAACATTCACATACGGCATCCACGCACGCGTGCATACCTAAATATGGTTTTTATAATTATGTTAGTCAGTGTGTAAACTAAATTTGCTCTGTGCAAGTCTGTGTTGTCACACTGTCTGAAAAACGCATCCTGAAGATGGGCGAACGCACGAAACCGATCGATGACCACAAAATGAAGCAGGCTACCACGGAAAATGTCTCTGATGCTTTCCAGCTCTGCTGCGGAACCAACCACCACAACAGCAGTGATAAAAATTTTATTAAAAAAAAAAAGTCCATGTGTAAAATCTCAAGTACCTTTTTTTAAAAATTCAAAAGAAATACCATCTGGTCCAGGATCTTGTTTACCTTAGTTTTATTTATAACCTTATTAATTCTTGGCTTTTCAAAAATGCATCTAAAGTAACATCAGTCACAAATGGTTCTCTATAAGCTATTCATTCGCACTCAAAGCGGGTTTTAGGAAATTTTGAAAATAATTATCCAATCAGATAAAGTGTATTATCTATTTGGAAATGAAAGGTTTTAAAAGTTTCGAACTAAACTCCAAAAACTTTTAGAATCACTCACATTACGCAATTAACTTACTACTTTTCAAAATATTGTGCATACAGAAACATTTTCCGTGATAGCCTGCTTCATTTTGTGGTCATCGACCGGTTTCGGGCGTTCGCCCATCATTAGTATGTTTTTGTTGAACAGTGTAATAACATAGACTTCCACAGAGCAAATACATTTGATGCACTCCAACCAACCACATGTGTGGTGGCAGCAACCACCACAACTATTGTGCATACCTTATGTATGTATACAAAATTCGCTTCAGAACCGATTGTTTTGAAATCCGATGAGAATTTTATACTTTCACTTGGAGAAATTCAATCATTTTACATCAAAATGTAATATATTTTAAGTCACGATTGCTCTGTAGATTTCTCTAGAAAAATGCCGTTGTCTTACCACTCTTTATTCTTTCATTCACCACTCTTTCATCTTAGGTAATCTTTGTCTAGAATTGAGCCCTTTGTACTTGAAGAAATGTATGGAACTAGTTGCATTACAGAGCCACTTCCTAAGTGGTCTAGTGTGGTTCCCGAAATGTCTGCATTTGTACATTGTAATTTGTAAGAGTGATTGATATATAAAAGTGAAAAATATGGAGAAGGCATTTTTGTTACATATAGTGAGCTACGATTGCCTCTGTTTTGTACACTAAATTTTTTAATAGTGATAGATCCTAGCTCTGCAGACTCTAGATATGGTTTATAAAATATGGATGTGAATTATAAGTGTTCGGGATACGTTCATGAACACGAAAATTCAAGAAATAGTTCTAATTCCTCATGAAGGGACTAGCAACTTTGCAACCATTACTCTTTCCACTTATTTTAAGATTTACTAATTTTTGAATTTCATTAATACAAAAGTATGATAATTTAAATGGTTTCATCTACTTTCTAAAGTACTTCTTATAAGTCTCTTTGGAATAATATTACCATGGGTCATTGATTAAAATTTTATCTAAAACTTCAGATTTATACAGAAGCATCTGAGCTTTAACCCACCCACCCCCCTACACAAAATATCGTAACCTTCGTTAGTGTTACAGCTATCTTGAGTGTTAATTGGATAACCTTTTTAATGAAAGTTATTTATCGTTCAGTAATTGATGTGTTTAAGTTAGAAGTTTGTAGATTCCGCGTTATTCTGTTAGCTTTTCACTTTAGAGCAAAAGGAGATTAAGTTGACTTACATTTTTATTTAAAAGGAAATAGAAGTTGTTTTTAAATAGACGTTCAGGAATTGTTAGTATTCATGGCTGGTGTTCTCTTTGAAGATATTTTTAATGTAAAAGATATTGATCCTAATGGAAAACAGTTTGATCGAGTTAGCAGGCTGCACTGTGAAAGTGAGTCGTTTAAGATGGATCTTATTTTAGATGTAAATACTTGGTTATATCCAATGGAACTGGGTGATAAATTTCGTCTTGTGCTCACAACAACCCTTTACGAGAATGGTTATCCTGATAATCCTGAGTGGGTACCTTTAGAATCAGAAACTACACGTGCTGATAGTTTCGAGTATGTTATGTATGGCAAGTTATACAGAATAGAAGGAGATGATAATGCTAAGGAACCATCGAAAACTAAACTATCTGCCTATGTTTCTTTTGGTGGACTTCTAATGAGATTACAAGGAGATCCAAATAATTTACATGGATTTGAAGTAGATCAGACTTTATACTTGTTAATGAAGAAATTAGCATTTTGATGTACCTACTTTGTAATTTTAATTTTTTGTTAAATATATTATTTTTTGATATCTGAGTTTCTCAAATATTTTTACCAGAATTAAAGTAATGTCTAAGCAATAATTATGAGTTTTTAGATAATTATTGACAAATGATGGCAACAGAAAAAAATGAGCCAAGAGCAGAACTTTACTTGCTGAATGAATAAAGAAATACCAAATTCAGCATTGGTTCAAGTATAGTTTTGAAAGATTCTCGACCGTTCTTAAATGATAGTGAGATTCGGTCTTTTTTTTTTAAATTTACATTTTTCATTTTATAAAAAAGACCGAATCTCACTATCCGTACCAATCATAGTTTTATTTTTATTTTGTATAAAGGTTTATCTAAAATGTTTTAGCGTTTGACTAAACTAGGTAGTATGATTTATTACTGACTTAAGGTGATGTTTAAAAAGAAAACAATAAAAAAAAACATAGTCAAAAAGATATTTTGAAGTTATCATAGCTAATTCAACTTGAAAAAGTATAATTGGCTGGCTATGAGGTACATCAATTGATGTTTCTTGCAATTGTCCTATTGGTTATGACCCTAGCAACAGTATATTTGTAACCTAAAATAACCTCATCAGAATTTGTTTGTGTTAATAAGATTAAGTAAATAGAAACTGCCTCAGAATTTGATTTTACAATTAATTAGTGTGTTGTTTAATCTTTAACATTTTGTGCACACATCAAAAGTCGGTGACCTACAAAATGCCAATTACGAAGACGGCAAAAACTAATCCTATTTGTACTGAAGGACCATTTACTACATTTAATGGAACCGAATTTTATAAGAAATATTCAACATCAGTATTTTTAGGTTCAAGTAAAGGAAAAAAATTTGTGTTAAGAGTTTTATCATCGGCCATTCAATTTAAACATCAATTGAAAGATGAATCTTCTGTTACTTTAAAGGGAATCAAAATGGATGATAAAGAAGATCTGATTATTAAAAAGGGATCTGCAAATGAAGTGATTGGAGATTTTGATTTCACATTAAAAAGGTTACAAGGATTTTGTGCTGCCTATGCTTGTGCTCACGTTGATAGATTCGATCATAATACGATTGTTGCTATGGCTGCCTCATTAGGATACGAACTCATGTCGGACAGTACAGAAGATTTTAGAAAATTTTACTTTTCGTTTGCTCCAGGTGCTGAACACTTCTCTTACATATTAGAATTTTGGCCGCTAGTATCAACTTTGGTGCAAATGACCCTTAGGAATGACACGATTAAGATAAAAAAGACTATTCGTAAGTTTAGAGTTAAAGGTGATGACAAAGTGAAACTTATGTACCATCTTAAAGATAAAAATGTACTCCCTAGAATAATTAATGTGGTTGCAAAAAAAATCGAAGGAGAAAAAATTGATTTTGGTGATTGTTTAAGAGCTTTCCGTTATTCTAAAATCATTTAATTCATTAATCCTGAAGTGAATAATACTGCCCAGCCAGCTTTCTGTTATTTCATTTTTTTATATTCTCACTGTCCAAAAAACTTATAAAAATGTATTAAAAAAGGGAAATAAAAGTTTTGTTTTTCAACATATTTTATTTATTTACTCCCAACTATCTATAATGTGCCAAGTGGATGGATATCTTGAAGAACTGCAGAATTTATATTATGATCACGATCACCAGAATTACTTTCAGAAGTAGTGGAATTTTTTAACATTACAGCTTGACCATCCCATTTGATGTGGATATCACATGGTTGTTGCATCCAAGGCTCTCCATCTATTTGAATGGGTGTCCTCTTCTTAATTATAAGCTGATAAGAAATGAAAAAAACAAAATATTCAGTATTACTTTTAAAAATAGTACTGGCCATTTTGAAAAAGAAGCTTCAAAGATACACACGACTTTCATGTATTTATAACTTTAATATCCACAGCTCACGCAGACAATTTAAAATAAATTTCCTCGGAAAAAAAGTAAAGGCCCTTACATGTGGACTTATGCTTTAAAGAAATCTAAAAGTCAATTATGAGGAAATTGCGAAGGCTGAAAATCATTTAGTAAAATTCGCTGACGGATCCTGATCGACACTTGAATCGGTCTGGATGTTTTCTTTTGAGTATCAAATTCGAACTTCTTGCGATTTTAAATTAACTATTTTACATACACTCAGATAATATTTGCTAAAATCATTTTTTCCTAATAAGAAGACTCCAAACCGTACTTCCAGAGGAAACCAATTTCGAAATTTAATACTATCATAATTATAAAAAATTATTGGCTACGTTTGGCCGTTGGTAATAAAACAAGCAAAAGGTTGGTTGGCTGGAGCCCCCCCAAAAAAACTGTAAAAGTTTATTCTATCGAGGTGTCTTCCTCAGGATCTGTCAAAGAGAGGTAGAGAGCTAAATCTCACCTATGCAGAAAGAGAGCTCACCTTGACATCAGAAGCTTGACCTAATCTATGGGGCTGAGAAAGGCCCACTTGCATTTGTGCAATATGAAAACTTGAAGATATTGCCACAACTTCTAACTTTCCATCGTTCATACTCTGTTTTCCGATTTCTTCATCATTCTCTGTACAAGTATATAACACACAAATTTCATTATCATTCTTGAATGTTTAGGATTAAAATCTAAAAAGATTATTAAGATGGGTTACCTAAACCAAGAGACCAGAGATAAACACCAGCTCCCCAACAGGGTATGTTTAACACGACAATTGACTCTAATTCGGGTAAATTAACAAGATGTCCATCTAAATATAATTCAATGCGTTGCTCAAGACCTTTACACTGGCGCTCCATGACTTGCTGTGTTCCGAATATTAAGTACAATAGCTTAAACAAAATAATTTTAGTTAAATAAACATCTGCATAACATGAATGCTAAATTTTTGGAGCTTTTTTAGAAACAAACATTTTGTATCGGCGTGAAATTCAGCTGTAAACTTATATATATGCTCACACGACTTTCACTTACATTTACATAGAGTGTAATTTACAATTTTTTTTTTAAACTTGGAATTTTTACTAAATATTTAATTGCTTTAATATTAGAAAAAAAGGAGAATGAAAACTGAAATAAAATGAGCTCCCCCACAAACTTCTCAAATAAAGTTTTTCAGAAAATAGTGTCAAACAAAAGCGTTAGAGTATCAAGTTTAAAGAAACCGTTGGTGTCGTATACCTGAACATCGCAGAAACCTGATAAAACCTTTCAGTAAATTCGAGTTCCGGACAAACAATTTTTCAAACTAGGGATTTTGACCAAACATATAAGATGTTAAATTAAATGACACTTTGAAGGAAACCTTAAGTCGCTTCCCTTTTAGAATTCCCTTATAATGAATTTTCCCGGAAAAATGTTTCAAATAAAAGTGATAAACATCTGTTTAGAAAGCTATACAATAAACTGTTTACACAAAGTTTCGAGAAAACTGTTAGAACTGTTTTCGATAAATCGAAGAAACTTGAAAAATCCATTTAATAAAGTGGTTAACTGTTAACCGTTTTTTAACCAAAACTTTAAAATGTTTCAAATAAAAGATTTTGTATGGAGATCTTTTTAAGAAAATCGTTAAAAACTGAAAAACAAAAATTCAGTAAGTAGCATTTCTGGTTGATGGATTTTGCCAGAACCTTTGTGTCAGATGCGGTGACAATATCGAAACGGAATACCAAGCTTCCCGCGATTTTTCGTTTTTGAGATACTTTGTTCTCTCTCTCTCGAAGAAAGGAAGAATTCTCTAAAAATATTTTTTGTTTGGTACGATCACAATACTTCCTTTTACTAGGAGTAAGAGAAAATAAGAAAGTAAAAGTTTTTGAAAATTTTGTTTTTATTTTCAAATGCCATAGATTTAAGCTAGTAGGCTTATTGAGTTAGAAATCCTAGAATAATTAATATATACAAACCTTATTAATAATACGACTGCTGAATATGTAAAAAGGAGATTGCCTTGTATTATGAAAATCCAAGGTGACCAACGCGTCCACTCCGATACTTAGATAATTGTACATTAAGTATTCTGTTTTGTGACGAGATAATCTTGATCTATTTTTTACATTTACTATCCACCTAAGACATAATAAAGTATTAATATTTATTCCAATTTATCACTTTTTTAAAAATGTTTCTAACAGGAAAAAAGTAAGAAAATATTTCACTGTAAAGTTGAAGCACAACAAATTTAGGATTTAATTCCCAAATTCAAACTGCAATACTGCTGACAAAAATTTAGAAATCCGATAAACCTATATGCTTACTTTCTGATGTGCGAATGAAAAAGTACAACTGGTAGTTGTTAATAGTGTTTAAAAAAATTTTAATGTTTGTGAGTGAGAGCACTCAGAACATATAAAAAGTTATTGAAACTTGAATTTCATTTTAATTACTCAATTGCATTGACGGGATATTTTAGACATCATTAAAATTTAATTTAAAAAAATAACCTCAATATCTACCAATTTATCTTTTTAAATATTAACTTCACAACTGCAAGAGCACAATAAATATTTCGACGTTAAATATGTTTAGAAATAATTTAAAAGTGTTCCGCAATTATGGCTCTAGACCTGAAAAGGGTTGATTTCTGGAAAACGAATTGGTGAGTAATTGGGAGGAGGGTAGTGACACGGTTCTGTCGCTATCCCCAAACAAAGCGTACATGACTATTCAAGGGAGAGAATTTTCCCATCGTTTGGAAAAATATAGGAGACATAGCTATAAGAATGAGATTAAGTGTCACTGTAGATGTCACTCTAGATTCGGTGTTTGGATACTGTCGCTTCAACAAACTTATCAATCTATAGCATATTGTTGACATTGGATTTAGGGACTCCCAGAATCAAAGTAGATACCAAAGCATTTCTTTTCTTATTGTGGAGTCCTGACATTATTGATGTTCCGACGCCTGAAAGAGGAGGAGAAACCAGCATTTTCTGTTTATATCTCTCTAATATTATAGGAATGGCTAGTGTAATAATATAAACTGGACTATAAATCTCCAAACCTAGTGAACCACGTCTGGGTTGCTATAGTCATTTTAATATTTTCTATTTACCTATCTAAATTGACAGCATTGGCTTCTGAAATACTTTCAAGTATTTTCTTTGGTAAAAATGGTTGCGGCTCCTGTTTTCCCCAACCAAGAACTCTTGAAAGGTCGTTACCAGTTCCAAGTGGAATCACACAAACTGGAGGAATTCTCTGAATTCATAAGAAAAACAAAATTAGAATCTTCGTATTTTTATTGTTTAAAATTTATTTGTTAAAAAAGCTACTATTTGCTTTAAGATTTATAATTAAGCTTTTAAATCAATACGACTTAAGAACCGTATTCCAAAATATACCTTCAAAGTGAATTTTTTTATAGCAGATAAAACCCAAGCAACTGTACCATCTCCACCAGCCACAAGTATGATCGGTTTAGCAGTCTCTGGAAGCACCGACAGCCAGTCTCCAATCACGGATGGATTTTTCTCAGACAGGTCTATAACCTGACCAACAAAACTTCAATAATGGTTTTTCTTCCTAAACGAGTTGAATTATGCATAATATTTGAAACTTAAAATAATTTCCAATTTTGGAATTAAATCAAATATCCAAGAGTACTAACTTGGTATGCGTTCAATAGTGTTCTGAACTCCGAGAGTACTGACCCTCCTATCATGTTTCCAGATTTGCGATTTGCTGAAATTTATTGAAATGTTATTGAGCATACTAACTAATAAAAATAATAATAAAACAAAAATATAGGAAGGTGAAATTAGAATGATAAATCTATTAGCTGAAAAAAAGAGAAATATTGTATAAATTAAAAAAAAAAAATTGAAAGTTTTTTCTTCACGATAGTTACAAATTTATATTATTAATATCAAGATCAGAGAAGGACATCCAATTCTTCAATATCAGTTCAAATTTTTACTTTAAACAAGGCTAGGACTTTTTCATTCTATATATTTAGCAATATACTGATACAAATTCATAACTTTTTCCTCATCTGCTTTACAGTCATTATTTCATATTACCAATCATAATTTCAATTCATTAAATAGTTATGATTTGCTTTCTAGTCACTGGGTTGAGTACGGTATAGACAAGGTAGTGCCTTGCGTTGCAAATTACGAATTTGCCCCTATAATGCCGCCGAGCCCTCTCAGTGCAATGCCGGCCTGCAGGCAGTATCTAAAGAAGGATATAGAAAATAAAATTATGTAAATCTGTTTTAATTATTTGAGCCAAAAATATCTAGCCCATAAAGTTATGTATCTAAGTGATCAGTGGCTGCTGGTGCATAAGCACTGCGACACTGCAGCACCCCCAGAAAATAACTACAAAAATTAATTTTTACATTTATGATAAAAAATAATAATAAGACAGCAATCTTTGCCTAATTATTATTTAAATTCCATTAATAAATCCGTTCTTAAAATAGTATTATTTCAAGAGTTGCTTGATGTTGAACGCTGCTGCTACCGCAGTGTCAAAAAATGGCCATATTCGGTTATTTCCGACAAGCTTCGTGAGCCTTAATAATGTGGCCCAACTAGTGCAATAGTAGCTACTCGCCGAGCAGCGTTGATTGTAGTAATTGTGTACAATATTATAGATTATATTAAAAAAAAAATTTTATTATGTTCGTTAAAGATTTAACGGCAAAATATTTTTTTTTATTCAATAATATTTTTTTAAAGAATAAAAATATACAATCAAATAAATATTATTTTATAGATTTATTGGATGGGTGTTAGTGTTGAATATTAAAAAAAAAAAAACTTTCTCAATTACATTACCCGAAAAACTGAAATAAAAAACAAAGGTCGTTCAATGCCTAACATTATAATTCAGCAATTGCAATTTATACATGATTTATCAAATAAATAATTTTAATAAAAAAGTTACTCAACAAATTTTGTAAAGTTAAAACTCGAAGAAAGGACTTTATATTCAAATAATATGGATTCAATTCATTCGACTCAAGATTCAATATAATATTGAATGCAAGATTCAAATAATAAACAAATAAATGGATTATACATATATTTATGTAATTTGGGAATTCATGTTTTTTTAAAACATATTCATGAGAATTTATTTTCAATTAAAACATGAAATAAGAATTTAGACATGTTCCGTTTTACTCATGCAGCACCCCCACTTGCAAATTTCACGGGCCGCCACTGTAAGTGTGATTTGATATTATTCTCAAATTGGAAAAAAAAGAAAAGGAAACTGTAATTACAATTTTATAGTATTATTTTAAATAAGGTTAACTACCTAAGACAAATAGTGGAGTCCAAAACTGTTTCCATGGAGGTTCAGTGATATGGAACAGTTTGACTGGTGCACCAACTCTAGATCTTTTCTTCGTAATTATTACATTATTTGGTGGGAGAATAAACTTTTTAAACTTTCCGAAGTCACACACCTATAATACAAAAATTAAAGTAGCTATCTAAAGGATGAAAAGAGAAATCAAATGCTGCAATGTTTTTATATAAAAATATTACCCTTGTTAAAAATTAATCCTTAAACTTTCAAGTAATAAAAATAATGATTACAAAATTGTCTCAGCTAATTAATAATAGTAATTACAAAATTTTCTCAAGTACTTAATGAAATAATATAATTATAGATTATAAAAAGGAAAACAAATATTTAAAAATTATGAAATAATAAAAAATCGGTGTGAAACACTCGCACGACTTTCTCTAGTTAATGCAATTGCGAAATTGACATATTTTCTTTAAACTTGTACATTTGTTTTTTAGAGCCATAATATAGAAGGATCGGTAGGTTACATGCTGCTGGTAAGGAGCCTTGACACAGGTAGCCACTTCAATATAGTTCAATTGTAGTTCAGAAGACATTGCCAATAACATTGAAGAAACACAAATAAAATTTTAATTTTAACGTGGAACTTTCTAAAAGAAATTTTATTCGGGAAAAATTATGAGAAAAAGGGAAGGTTTATAACTGGGCAGTTAATGCATCTAGGTTGAAGAAATGCTTTCGCTGAGAAAATTCAATAAAACACAAATGTTTTTTCAGTAAAATCGTATTTCAAGGCAGAAATTAAAGTTTAAAAGTGTGATTTCTTCAGAAAATCGTAAATTTTAAAAGCTTAGCCTTTGATTAAAGAGTAGGAAGTTACATTTAACTCCATTATTAATAATTCTACTTAAACTGCTTAGGAGATTATATAGAACTAAACTGAATTTACTATAAAAACATTTTAATCTCTACTCAATTGATAATAAAGTTAGTAATAGTACCAAATAAAACTGACAAAAACAAATTTATAAAAAAGCACTTTTTGATAAATTCCATTACACAAATGAACACACTAATTTTTACAAATTATAAGTGGAAGGAATATTGGTTAGTAAAGGAATTACATACATCTCCCAACATCTGTTGACAAGTGTTGTGAACGGTGCGAAGACACCAGATGCATCTTAGATCGTCTGTGCATTCTTCCTCACAGACTTCACACTCGGAACCCACTGGCAAATTACCTACACACCACACTTCATACTTGTTAAAAATTTGACAAACAAGTTATTTGTTTTTTACACAAAATCTTTCCCGAAATAAGGAAAATCCTTTTTCTGTATAAAAGTTAAGCACTTTTTGAAACTGATTATTTCTGCAATATTTATTTAAAATTATTCTTATACGTATAGACGTAAGAATAGTTCAAGGTTTAAATTATTAAAAATATTTTTCACTTACTTTACATTCTCTAAGTCATCAAGATTTTAATTTTCATATTCTTACGATTTTTTTTCACAAATTTGTTGTATCGTGATTAGTTTATGATTTGTTAAAGAGCATGTTCTATCTGATGCAGAAATAATCCAGTAATAAAAACTTACTAAGAGTTACTTTCGTACTATAAATACCAAATAAGATCAAACACCAAAACCATGCACCTTTATGGCAACAAAAATTCAGTTACTTACAAAATTGTTCTTAATTAATTTTACCTTTCACATATCTGTGCTTCATAGGACCTTCACTCTCAACAGAAGTTTCTTTGCATTTAAATTTATTATCTGCTATTTTGAGACAAGGGGAATCAGCACAAACACCACAAGAATCGCAATAAAATATTTCGACACTTATTAATAACATTTCGCAGACATTACATCTAAAGGACTGAAAATAAGTATATATTAATAATCATTAAATTTACAGAGTTACATTTATGTATAGAGCAATTTTTTTGCTATTTGTTGATGGGTATGTCAAGAGTTATGTTTTGATCCAGCGTTTAGTCTAGCAAAGAAAATCCTTTGTTTAGTCCATCCGTGACCTGTGAAAAAGAGGGAAAATGGTGAAAGCAACGTCAAATAATAATATCGTTTGAGAATCGTTTCCGTCTGCAAGTGATGCTGCGAAGCGAAAATGCGTGTGTAAAGACTTATAAGAGACATAGCAGTTTTGTCCGCCATGTCATAATGGCTTGTCACTGAAAGGATAAATCGCTAACCAATTATTGTTTCGAGTCGTCCAAATCGGCGCTTTACTTCCAAATGTGAAGTAAGATTCTTCCATGTTATTCGAGATTCAATGTCCGCTTTAGTAAATATAATGTATTTGATGTGTGTAATTATTTGGTTTTGGGTGTCTTAGTATGAAGGAAAAGGTATTTAATCTGCATTGTGTGCGTTAATTTTTGTTTTCTAGAGTCAACCCCTTAGATAACTGAATTTAGTATTGTGCAGACCGTTTTATGCTTATGGTGCTTCAGTATCTGTTGATAAAATTGCCATTTGCAATGTAAATGTTGCTGTTTGTATATTAGCACAGTGTGATTTGCTTTTTTATACTTTCCGTTTATATGTTAATATTAAATTATAATTAAACAATGGAAAGGAAATGAATGGATTTTTATCAATGTCATTTGAAAACTTACTAGGACAAAAACTGTTAGAGAGATCCTATAGGATCAGGAAAAAAGCAACTCAAGACTAAGTATGGAAGTCCAGTCAGTCCTAAGATTTTACAAAGCACAATCAAAATGGAGCTTAGGAAAACAACCTAAGCTCTTCCACAGACAACCTGTTCCAACAAAATCTTGACTATAAACTTCACTCACAACCCAAATTGTCAAGTATGAATGGTCTTCCTCTACTTCACAAATTCAACAAAAGGTGTTCCTCAAAACCTGCATAAACAAAACGATAGTAGGAATACAATCCGGCTGCCTCAGGAAAGTTCATGAAAGACACAGCAATATCTATTAGCTTAGTTGACACATCTTGAACTACAGACAGCCTTCCTGGCCATCCAACAGAAGAAAGCTGTGAAGCTGCCCAAGTTTGAAAACCGAAGAGTTAACGCAGTACCCTTGAAGGGATAAGAGATGCCTTATTATCCATTCTGTTTCAATATCAGAACTTTTCCTGATCAAACCAGATGCTCATTTCTAGAAAAGACCTCCTCCAGTCTTTTGAACATACCAGAAACAACTGACATAAAGTTGTCTGACTGTCCAAGCATATGCAAACATCCTTCAACTTTAAATTGCAAGTTGCAATCTTTAATACAACAAAGAATAGCGTAAAATTTAAATGGTCCATGGTTAAGAGGATTTAAGAGATGATGTGCTCCTTCATATTAGAACACCACCGATTGCACCTTCGTCCTTTCTAGTAACGTGTACATAGCCCTTGAATCCTCAGATGAAATACCTTACCAATCTTTATGTAACAGAACCCTCCACTCGCTAGGAAACGCAGTGTGACTGCCAGTAGAAGAGAAGCTGTGATGGTTTCTCTAAATTTAGTGTCTTGCTTCAGTATTATCCCTCCAACCAATAGAAGCAAATCTTCAAAATCACTAGGCGTCAGCCGGATGAAATTCCGAAATCCCATGGCATCTTCCAGTCCCTAATAATGCATTACCGACCCTAAGTCCTTCTGCGAGGAATTCGCGCGTCCACCAACGCTTACTTTTTTGCGTTCTTTCACTAGTAATTAGTACTAAGCAGGTACTCATTCCACACAAAACAATGTCCTCCATGGTGGATTGCGAAGATGAGACTGAGAAATTCACATCAGACTCTAGACCGCCTACAGACATGTTGCGCAACATGGTCTACTAGTGTGTACTAGGCTTTATAGTGCAAAATTGTAATGAAATCTACTTAAGAATATCAGAATTAAGAGTCAATGAAAATTAAACTGTATTGTTTTCAATGTAAATAACTAATGAAATAAGAGTAAATCATATAAACATCAAATGAATTTATTCTTAAGTCCAGAAATGTAACCAACTTTATTAACTACTTTATGTACAAATATGTGCTATCATCAAACTTTGAAAAGAATGGAAGCCTCGCTACATCCCGTGGAGCTAAAAAAAATCACAGCCGGTCAACTTGAAAATCAGTGATCACTGTTCTATTTTCGCGCGCTTACTGTCATGAGTGCCTGTCATAAGTAAAGTTTAGCCAAAAATGGGTCTATGATCCAACTGCTTATTCTTAAAAATACTGTTGTCAACTGAAATTTATATTATGCAATGGGGTTCATAGATGATTTGATCTGTATACGATAAAATAATGCCATACATACCCTATCATTTTCTTTTACAACCATCCAACCATGTTTCTTAGCACCTCGGAATCTCATATGCAAAGCTCTTGATCCATAGGAATTATATATATTTATGAGAATAAGAAAAAGGCTCATTAGTACGAATGGCAAAGCAACATTTACAAGAGAAACTTCGAAGAAGTCAGTTGGTGAATACATATTGTAGCAAATATAACTGAACAGAATACAATTATGTGAACTTAGAGCTTAAACAATAATAACTACGTAATGAAATAACTGAGCAACTTTCCTTAAGGAAGGCTAAAGGAAAAATCTTATCCAACAAAGTTTCCATCAGGAAATGTTGTATTATTCTTTGAATCCAAGTACTGACACTTTAATTCGAACAGAGTAATTTTGCCAATAAATCAAATACACTGATCAAAACAAAATGATAATACGCAGCTGACATGCTGTCAAGCAGAGAGAACAGTTTAAAATAAAGTTGTTTTTTTTTAACAAAGGAATTCCTTACTTGGAGCTAATAATTAAAGCATTAATGTTAGAAAGAAATTCTTGAATATTATATTAGCTCAAACAGAAAGGAAAATGAAATTGATTTAAGAGATATTTCAGAATTTTACATTCTTAATAGTAACAACACTGTATAACTCAGGTATATGAATAGGAAGGTATTTAACCTGTTACTTTTATTTGTTTACTGTTGTACAAACTACAAACATTTCCCATATTTACTGTATTAGAATTTAGAACTCTGTTTTAACATGACATCAATAATAGAACAATATGAACAAGAATCTCAGCGAGTAACAACTTCTGCAGCATTAAAACCTACCACAAGCTCGGTAGGTTTATAGACTCATTTAGCTGCTGAAAAGAAAAACAATTATTGATCAGCTCATATTTGTTTTCAGGTTTTACAACTTGACGAAGATGAAATACCAATGTTTCAGAAACAGAAAGTTAACTTTGATCCAACTGATAGAATTACACATCTTGCTGTTTCTAATGATTATATTGTTTTAGCTATGTCAAATAATGTCCTTTTAAGATTTGATCTCAAGAAGCAGAAGAACCAAGGTAGAAACTAAATTTTTGTAAATATTTTTTGAGTTCTAAATATCTTCTTACTTTGCTACCTTGGCGTCCTATCTGATCAGTTTGTAAGTGTGGTAGATTCTTCCAGAATAGAAAATGTTTAATCACACTCTGTGGCCAGAAATAGGCATGTGTATATAATGATGAATAATAAAAATATATTAATGGATACTTTCTATATGTCCAATAGGGTGAATTATGCCAGCCTATAGAAGCCATCTTTATTTTCTAATTCTCACATTCAGTTTCTTCAATACGCAGTTTCTTTTTTTATTTACTGCCGCCTTTTCATCAGAAATTCCTTTTTGATCCATCTACATATATTTATACTTTTGTTTATCCAGAAAAACTTTGAATATTTTGGTGTAGTTACTCTTTGTATTTCTTGCTAAGTTTGGCTTAATTTCAGTTCAGAAATTGAGTTGCCTGCATTTGGCATTTTACTTCTGCATTCGAAGTAAGAAGTTTTTGTTTTTAACTTAACGTGGCTTGGTTCTTAGTATAGAAATAAAGTAAATCTTTATTCCGCTTTGCAAGTGTCTGCAGGTTGCCGGCTTTTTCCATTCATAGTTTAGCAGAATAGTTATACATGTTTACGTCCTTTGTATATTTCTTTTCCTCCAAAATATTTTCATGTTTGGCTTCTTCCGAGTAGGTTTTTCACGATGCTTTTAGACGAAAAATAATCTGTGTGACGTTCATTTTTGTAAGGATCTTTCTATTTTAGACATTTTTTACTGCATTATTAGGTTTATTATATTGATCGCTATTTATAACGTGCTCTTATGGTACTTATTTAAATTATTTCTAAACTAGCCATTTAAAACTGTTAAACATAGATATCAATGAAAATTTGTAATTACAGAAACGATTTCTGAAATTGAACTTAACAGAGTTGTACCGGGTGTGAAATTAACTGGGTTATTCCTTGATCAAACTGCTGATCACCTTCTTGTATCATTTTGCACGGAGTTGCTTTATCTCAATCGTAAATTTTCTAAACCTAAGCCAGTAAGTATGGAAAAAGAATATTGTTTGCTTATAAATTTGGATCTAAAATAAATTAATATAAACTTGGCTTTATATATAAAAACTAAATGCCTAATTAAGCTAATAATTAGTTTGTTTTATGTAGGTAAGCAAAGTTCGTGGTCATGAAATTACTGCAATTGGATGGCACGCTACTGCTGGTATACCAGGAGATTCTACTACTAAACCAATTCTTCTTGGCACTTCTAGAGGGATAATATTTGAAGTAGAGATAAATGCTGATGATGGATTGTTTTCTAGCAGTATAGAATTATATTGCAAACAGGTTTGGAAAAATTTATATATCCCTTAATGTAGATAGTACATTAAGTGACTTTGCAATATAAAAGTGGTTGTATTAGGTATTTGACATTGGTAAAGGTGCAGCGCATGCAATAACAGGATTGGAATATCACAGAGTTGGAAAATCAGATACATACTTTGTCGTTGCAACAACTGTAGATAGATTATATCATTTTATTGGGCATAGTTCTAATTCTGAAGAGAGACCTCTTCTACAAAACTTATTTAATAAGTATCTCGGTCTTCAAGGTATGTTAGAATTTAAAGTTAAAATTTTTTTGTAAAGTTCATATTTTTGACGACCATAGTTAAGATTGACATTATTTTTGTTGAAAGTAGTGTCCATTTAAATATTCTGGACAATTGTCTCAAAGCATATCGGATCTTTAGGCTGTAGTCTCCTGTTATGGAAACACTGCCCAGTTAACTGTCCGGATGAGAAAATCTAAGGGTAAAATGTACACTTATTGATTCAAGAACAATTTTATGTATTATAGACGAAAGTTACTTTTTATGTTTGTTTAATTTAAAACGTAAAATTATTAATTTCAATTTACAATAAGGTTTGGCGGATGCCTTGACGAATGAAGGATAATATCCGATACATTGTCGAATTTCTCGGAATATCGTACCTCATAGTTACGACAGTTAAGGTCACTGAAATTTTTAATCAGAGGGAAATAGTGATGACTGAGTGGTAAGGCTAGAAATGATTTAGAGATGACCGTTTCATAATGAAATGAATAAAATAAATCAATAAACAATTGCAGAAAGCTCAAATTTTATAATCAGCTTAGGTATCCGCTGAGCCCCTAATTATTTGTTTTGAACTTGATGCACTTTCTGCCTGTAGTCAACACATACATCTAAACTATTTACATATGGGCTTATCTATTTAAATAGCGTTTTTATTCTGGGAAAATTGGTTTGGTTTGTGGTGAGATCTAGTGTAGCAGTGTTATACTGATTAAGATCGCATTCTGAACTTTTACCTAAATATAATATTGGGCTTGTATAAAATATATGTTATAAAAAATATCAGTTTTGAAAAAAAAAATCGGTCAACTGAAGTGCGACTTTGCGGAATGTTTTTTATTGTTCTCATTACAATCCTGTAGGGGGATGTGGAATGAACATAAACTGTCGCCCTGTTCAAGCCTGTACAAGTAATTTTTGTTGCTGACTGTGAAGATTGCCTATTAAATAATCATTTGCTCTACATTTACAGAAGCGTTCCAAGGAATTCCTAGTACTTTAGATTCCTGTCTTCGTTTGTATACACCAATGCCGAAATGCACTCCAACCTCACTTGGATGGTTGACAGATAATGGCATATTTTATGGGCAGGTAAAAATCTTTTAAGATTAAGAGTTTATTACATATTAAATTTAATTTATTTTTATATTATTATACTTATATTTCAGATAGAGCCCAACAATGAAGATAAGCTTCTTAGTGGCACTAAGATGTACAACTTACCTCCATCACAAACACATCCTCTATCATTCTTAATAACAGAATTTCATATTCTTTTACTTTATCATGATCATATAACTGGAATATCTACATTATCAGAGCAATCTATTTTCGATGATTACTTCAGTGAGGTAAATAATTATTTTATATGTATTGGTTTAAACTTTTGTATTTATCCAAATATTTTTTTTTCTCTCTCTTTTTTGCTTTCTTATTTTCGTATTAGTTTTAAAATTCTCATTTCATTTTCAGTCAAATCATTCATTTCTTTTCTTTTTATTTTGTTTGTAATTATGTTTGTATCCTTGTATTAGTACAAAAGGAAAACGAAAAAAAAAAAATGAGAAAATAGTAACACTCATTTCTTTTTCTAATCTGGATGTATTATTTTTGTAATGTTTTATTTTTTATTGTTGGGAGTTACCAATACACATAATTGTATAGATATGTGTATTGGTTGCCAACTTCCTCTGTATGCGTTCAAGGCAAAAACAGAGTATTAAATATATAAATTTATCCAAATATTTAATGAACCTTTAAACTTTTCAAGGGTTTTTTTTCTCAAGTCTGATTCAGATTAAGTTGTACTATCTATCCCACTTTAGCAACGAGAAAGTTTGTGGAAAACTCTTCAGAAGAGACTAAGCCCTATATTTTTGAAATAAATACATATATAGAATATCTTTCTTATATTTGTCTTATCATAGGCAAAGAGTGTCGTTTAATTTGTTTAGTAAGCAAATTGTCTATTTTAGAGATTCCCAACCATTTTTTTTACAAATTGACACTTTTTTAAGCCAAACTTTTTTTTTTTTAATTATTTGCATTAAATTTAATAGATACTAGACATTTTATGCTTTTATATAAGGATGAATTTCTTGGGATGAAAAAAGAGATTTGCATGTAAAATGTCTGAAAAAAGTTGTATAGTTGTTTTTCACATTATTTCCAAACCAAGTCAAAAAAAAACATTCTATATGTTGTAAAGAAATATATTGTTTTTCCAAAAGTCTTATTAAAAGCTAACACATTCACTTTTGGTGCGAGCAGACAAGGTTTGATCCCACGCGGTCATAAACCATTTGACTAAACGATTCGATTCTAGACGACCTTGATGAACCAGGCCATGGCGATGGAGAAAACACTAACTTAAGAATTAATGAAAAGAAGAGTGCTAAAACGGATAAAATACAAGAATTTTTCAGTACTGGCCAACTCCATATTCAATTTATTTATTTATATTTTTGAAGGACAATATTTGATCATTTGATTAATTTATTGAATCTTACTTTGAACCCGTTTTTCTGTAAAGCAGATCCCTCGGCTGTGTCCTTCACTATCTTTAAAGAAGCGTATGAAATTAGTGTTCAGTAGGATAAAGTTATTTTTTTTGTCGGATGTTGAAGCGTTACTAGCGTGCACATTTGTAAGGCTCTATGTAAAATCTTGTTGAGACAAGATGCATCCACCCTAACATTAATTGACTGCATCGCATGTAGGCGAGCAATATTAGGTTTAGCTAGACCTTGTAGCTTGATGCTACACTCAAGAATTTTTTTGTATTTATTAATTTGTCAAGGAATCGTCCAAATTTTAATCTTCCAAATAGTACTTTAGTTCTCCTTAGAATGGTCCTCCCATGTTACCACTTTTCCAAGGACCCTTTAGATATTTGATTTCCTTAATGGTAAATGATCTTAATTTAGATAAAACCATGTTTGTTGAATGGTACATTATTTGACTTTCAATTCTTATTCTTAAGTATTTTTGAAAAATTTGAAAGGCTTTTTTGACAAAAAATATCCAGAGGGGCTTTTCTTTTGTTTTTTTTTATTAAGGATTCCATTCCAAAAGTTTAACTTCTTTTTAGCCTGGAATATGCTTCCTATTTAAATCTAATGTATCACATCTTAATTTGCAATTTAAGTATAATCCTTGATCCATCAGGAGTTTCCTACAAATATTTAATCGACCCTGATGGGTTTATACTAAATCTTAATGGCAACTCTTTGTCTATTTTATATTTGCCAATCTTTAAATAATTTTCTTTATAAATTTGTTTCCAGTTAAATTATATTATTTCTGACCTCTTAATATACTGAAATAATGTAGATCAATTTTTCTGTTTAAAAAGACAAAACTTTATTCTCTGTAAATTGTGTTTTACTTAATCATCTAGTTCTTTATTCACTGAGGTGAGGAATATTCCTAAGAAAAATGATACCCTTCTACTCTTTCACCGTGTTTATGGTGTGCAAATTATGTTTTTAGATTTAGGACACTACCGAAATTATTGTTTTCTCTAGCTGCATTAAGTAAATTAAAACTATTTCAGACTTATGGCAATTTAGTGAACATTACAAAAGATCCCTTGAAAGGCACAATATGGGTTTATGCCGAGAAAGCCATTTTTAAATATAAAGTAAATAATGAAGATAGACATGTATGGCAGGTATATTTACTTTATTGGTTTTTTGTTATAACAGATAAATAAATAAAAAAACAATTTTTTTCCAGTCAATTTTTATTAGAGTTACCTTAAAGTAAATTTATCTTTATATAAAATTAAATTAATTTTATATTTATGTTTGGAGATTTATGCAGATCAAGGAGATTATGAACTTGCAAAGAAATACTGTAAAGATGATCCAATTAGAAAAGACAAGGTGCTAATTTTACAAGCAGAATCTTTTTTCAACAATAAACAGTAAGAGAGTAAAATTACTTAATTTGATAATAGTTTTAGATCACATTTCTGAGAAAAATAATATACTGACAAATTAAAAATAATTATTCTTCTGCGAACAGTTTATTAATTTGAATGCATAATCGGTAACACAATCCACCTCATAAGAGGGAAGTGGACTAAACACTTCTTCAGAAATCTTGCCAATCCAGCGGGTACCTTAACTTTTTCTCTCACAGTCTACACTTTAAAAATACTTTTCTATAAGGAAGCCACAGTAGTTTTTTTTTTATAAGAATAATAAATAACAGTGGATTTGGCTTTATAACACTCTTCCCTATACATCTTAATATCTGAGACAATCGAAACTTTAAAAAAATACCTAGATATTGACACTGCGTCCTATGGCTTTTGTGATTCCAAAATGTTAAAATTTTTTAGATGCCTCTTCCAGTCTGGATTTGAAACTTAACCAGTCACGTAGGATCACAACCTTCGGTTTCACTTCTAAGATAGAACATTTTTGCTGTTGTTCTTAGCACCCAAAGCACTCACGTTTTCAATTGAAATACCTATATAACTAGCCAGTTAATGGGCGAGTAGTTTGAAAAATATTATTGTATCATAGACATTTTCCGTGGTAGCCTGCTTCATTTTGTGGTCATCGACCGGTTTCGGGCGTTCGCCCATCTTCAGGCTACCAATGAAGCAGGCTACCATGAAAATGTCTCTGATGCTTTCTAGGTCTGCGGAACCAACTACTACAACAAATATTATTGTAATTTAATAATTTTGTAAATTAATTTATGTTTTAATATTAATTAATAGTTACAGATTCTTTTAAGGGTTAGTGCACTGCGGCCTGAAAGATCTAGTTGTGCCTCCGAAGCCCTCTCAGTGCATTGCCAGCTTCAGAGCAGTGTTCTGTGCTATACTAGCAGATAACACTGCCCATCATTGGGCAATGAGCTTTAGAGGCTCCTAGGAATAGAAATTCTAGAGACAGCACTGCTAGATTTTAACCCGAGATGACGCGTGGGAGTCCAGCTCGCTACCACCATGAGCTAATCCCTTCCCTCTTAATTAATAAATAATAATGATTTTAATATAATGATATTTTATTATAATTATTTTTTTTATCAGATATGAAGAAAGTGCTCTTTATTACGCAGAAACGCAGAGTTCTCTGGAGGAAGTAGCTCTTAAATTTTTACAAGTTGAAAATGATAAAGCATTAAAGATTTTTCTAAAGAAGGTAAGAAAAATTGGAAGAACCATTTTTAAAAATAGTATTATGTAATAAATTGATTGTTCATCCTATTACTGTTACAAAAGAATATTGCGATTTTGTTCAATTTTAGAAGTTAGTTTTCATCAGATGTATATTCTGAGTTACTGCGAGTATGAAACTAATGTTTTTAGCGAATGGTGTGCTGTTTTGTTAACCTTTGTATAAATAAATTAGTTCCAAAATGAAAAATAGCAGGAAGCTTATAGTGGACGTTTCCTTCAGGTATCTCCTCAGAAAGATTTCTATCAAAAGCCTCAAATGGAAGAGGACTTTACTGAATCTTGTTATCAGATTTTCGTGATTATCTCGTTATTCTTGATTTAGAGAATAAAAATATTTCACTGTACTATTTACACTGTTTGTCTAATTGGCCCAGTCAGAAATGTTAAGCTTACCTCTTGATTTCCTTTAAAGAGCATTGTACGGTTCCAACACCTTTTGTAGTATTAAGAACACCTAAACATTTAGAAAAAAGTCCAAGTTTTGAAAAATTTGTCAATTATAATTGTATTAATAACTAAAGAAGTTCCTATCAGGTTTTTCCACATTTTTTCCCTTGGTCTGTAACGAGATATGGGCATATGATATAAAATAATGGTATATATATCAGATTTTCGAATTTGAGGTTTTTTTTAGGTCCTCTGGGGGATACTTTTTCCTTCTGCTTGTGTACGTGGGTGTGTTTTTTCAATGTAGCTCAACAGAGGAAAATCCAAAAAAATTCAATGTTAATATTCGTTTAAGTGCTGGTTTCCAGCAACCTTTTTGGTTTAATATTGTTTTTTCAATTTTCAAGAAAATATCTCATTTTCTTTAAACATAGTACAGTTATTATATATTTGTATCAAGATAAATGTCATTATTTGGAAGTTGAGGAATATAGTCAAATAAAATTGTTAAGTCTTTTACATTAGATTTTTGTTTTTATTTTATTTTTATTTTTACAGAAATTAAGCAGATTGCGATCTACAGACAAGGCACAAAGAACCATGTTGGTATTATGGGTGTTAGAACTGTTATTAAATCAGCTTGGTGATTTGCGAACAAATGGAAAAACAAATACCTCAATTTATAATCAAGCCCAAGAGGAATTGGATTCCTTTCTAGTCCAGCCCTACACTTTAGTTAATAATGTTTTTATTTTTAAGAGAATGTACTGTAGATTTATTATAAATTTGATAAAATCGAATTATTACCTAATTTTTAATGTGTTACCTAAACTCAACATTTGATGAGAATATGTTATAGTGTATTTCTCTTAAAATTTAGGAATGCATTAGAAGCAATAAACAAGCGGTATATGATTTAATGGCCAGCCATGGAGATGAAAGTAATATTGTCAAGTTAACAAAATCCTCGAAGGATTATGAAAAAGTTGTTAGTCATTTTATCAACAAAGGAGAATTTCAAGAAGGTACGTCACTTTTAATTCGGTTATTTTGTATTATATACAAAAATGTTTTTTTAAATGTTTTGCATAAATAGGTAGACAAAATGATAACAATATGTTTAAGAAAATATCAGAAATTATTGGAATTCTGTCCTTATCTCGACCTAAAATTCTTTAGATTTTGTGGGTTGGAAACTAAGTGAAGTATTTTTTGAAGATACCTGTCATTTTAATTTCTCTTAGCCTGTTAGAGTTAGTATTGCATCAGATTTTTTAAATCATGTTTTTCATATCAAGGTTGTATGGTTTTTGAATTTAGCTTAGTTTTTCGGCAGAAAAAAAATTAAAAAGTAGTACTTTTGAGTTTCTAGTAGCACTCAAATGATCTGAATACTTTCTGAATTCTGTTACGCGTTCTCGTAGTTTAATTTCAATTCCGAATATGTTCCATAACTCTATTGGCGCTGGAATAATATGTAAGGGGCATATGAAGTCTTCAGTGCAAAAGTACTGGAAAAATCATTTAAAGCTAATATTTGAATATTTTCGTTAACCTTGGATACCAGAACTGATGATGATAAACGTCATCATAAAGTCTATAGTCTTTGGCATTTTAGACGTTGTTGCACAAAGTGATTTACAATAGATGTAAATTATATGTTTTCGATGTGCGGAAGAATAAAAAAATGTAAAAATATCTTGTAAATAGACAGTAAAAAAAAAAAAAAAAATGTTTAGCCTTGATATCTGATAAGTACATTTTTATGGAAGTTGAATTCACCAAATCACGAATAGCTACGTATTTCCATAAATAATCGAGCTTGGAATATGGGTGTTACCGCCCAGATTCTTTAAGAATTATTTCATTTAAATAATAGAATCATTTAAATCAATAAACTTCTAATTACTAAAATTTACAGCATTGGAGGTACTTCGAGATCAAACAAATAGCGAATTATGGTATATGTTTGCGCCTGTATTAGTAGAAGATGAACCAAGGGATACATTAGCAGCATTTAGGTCAATGGGCAAAACTTTGATTCCGGTCAGGCTTTTACCAGCATTGATTGCTGCAGCAAATCGTACCAATGTAGGTAACAAACTTTTAGTAAATCCAATATTGAAAACCTTTTTAAATTAGAAACAAAAAAATTTAAAGTTAAAAATAGCCAATAATTTATAAATATATGTTTTAATGACATTTTTATTTTTCAGTCTGATGAGATAATTAAATATTTAGAATTCTGTACAAATGAGCTGAACTGCCAGGATCAACCTGTACATAACTTTCTTTTGTATCTTCTTGCGCAAAACAGACCGGATCGCCTCATGACGTATCTAGCGTTACAAGGTGAATTATACATTTTTTTTTATGGCATTTTGAAATTAAATTTCTTTAAATCTCGCAAGACAATCATAACTTGCAAAAAAGAAATATTTTTTTTAAAATTAAAATTGCAGGGGAGGAGCCAAGCATGGTAAACTACGATATTAAATATGGAGTACGAGTATGTAAACAATACAACAGAAGAGAAGCTTGTGTTCAATTGTTAGCACTGTTAGGATTATGGGAATCGGCTGTAGACCTGGCTTTATCTGTGAATGTTCAATTAGCCGTACAAACAGTATTACTTCCTCACTGTAGTAGTACACCACAACTTTCTAGAAAATTATGGTTAAAAATTGGTAAGTATTACTTAAATTTGTTTAACATTATTTCTCTTATGATCTTCTTAGGAAAAGTTCTTTTTTGAAAAGTGTACATTTAGTTCGAAGATGAAGTAGATGGGGCGTTTTTACCATCTCGCAACTGTGATCGCCATCTCGGCAAGCTAGTTGGCATTGCAGGGTATCAGGCTATTTACTTAAGACATACAGTAACAATGATATCATTGTTAGAAGGAGAGATAATTATGTTATACTGTGTAATTAAAAGGATTGTGCTTTCTTTAACTACAAATATCAGCCTTTCCTCCTTAAAAAGATTGTTACATATCATTCATCTTGACAGGGAGAGTGAAAGTAAAGGAAATAACCGTTTATTTTGAATTGAATAAGAACAGAAAGTACTTTATTTTAACCATACTTTCAATTGCCATACACCAGCTTTAAAAAAATCAAAACTCAAGATTAAAAGTAAAGCCTACATTTTACACAGATATTTAAAATTTTCCCTCCTCACTGGTGAAATGCAAACTTGTTAATTTCAGCACAACACGTTGTGGAACAGCAGAATGACATAGCTCAAGCCATGAAATTCTTGGAACAATGTGATCTCATAAAAATTGAAGATATTTTACCTTTTTTCCCGGATTTCACCACAATAGACCATTTCAAAGATGCAATTTGTGCTTCATTACAAGTAATATTCAGTTCTTTTAAACTTAAATAACTGATAATTGGTTATAATTAGGAAATATGACTAAAATAGTGTGTTTAATTAAATTCATCTTGAGATATGAACTTTCCTCAGTCATGTATATTATTTTTCTCGTGTTTGATGCATTATTTTCTTTTTTAAAAAAAACAAAAAATGCTCATTTTTTTTAAGATTAACTATTAAAAACGTTTTATCTCTTAAAAATTTACAGGAATATAATCAACACATTGAAGATTTGAAAGAAGAAATGGAAGACGCAACGAAGTCTGCAGAAATTATAAGAAATGAAATCCTCGCTTTTAGATCAAAGTAATTATTTTTATTATTATCAAATAGCAGTTAAATTTTGTATGGACAGCATTATTGTTATTTTGTTATAATAATTTTTTAGGTATACTATAATTCAGTCAACAGATGTGTGTTGTATATGTGACATTCAGCTCCTTTTAAGGCCATTTTACGCATTTCCTTGTGGTCATAGGTTTCATTCAGATTGTCTTATCGCTGAGTTAACACCTATTCTACCGCAAGATGAACGGGAAACTCTACTCCAGCTTCTTGTTGTTGGTTCATTATTATTATTATTATTATTATTATTATTATTATTATTATATTATTATTTATATTTTTATTCACCAATTTCTTTGAAGTGTGTTTGCGTTTTCTGCTAATTATATTTTTGTCTCCCACAGAAACAAAATGATTCTCAGATAAGTTTAACCGATAAAGATAAAGTCAAGTCTGAACTGGATAGTATTGTGGCTGCTCAGTGCCTCTATTGTGGTGATCTCATGATTGAGTAAGTATTCTTATTATAAACAGCTGCCAACCAGTGTCAGTGCCTCGAAACAACGTATACTTGAGAGCATTTACATTTCAAACATTTAAACGCAATGAACAAAAATGACACTTTTTTTTTGTGCAGCGCATTGCGACCAAAAGAGGTCTATTATGTTATAATTTGGTAGCTGGGCTTTAAGCCCGCCTGACAAAAAATACTTTATTTTATTAAACAGATAGTATAGACGAACAGAGAGGAGGAATGTCTGTTCCAGAAATATTTCACAATAGTTCATTCAGAAACACGGAGTCGAAGGCTGTTTTGGCCAAATTCCTATCGCAATCTAATCAAAGCAGAACTTCCTGAAGAGCATATGCGAATCATCGGTTTGCAATCTTATTATTGGTTGCAAACCAATGATATGCGAAACATCGGTTTATCAAATCACAACATAGTCTCAATCCGAAAATTCAGGAATCCTAGAATATTACAGCCTAAAATATAATTACATTTTAATGTTTCAATGAAGTTAGTATGAGTTAATTTTATTATTACTCTTCTTTTATTTCAGGCTTATAGATAAACCATTCATTGCTGACGAAGATTACGATAGAATTAGAAAAGAATGGGAATAATTGAGATTCCTGTTCTAACATTATTTTATATATTATTTGTAAACATTCCATTATTTATGCGTCTTTTAAATTATTCGTAAATGTTTGTATAATTTGTAAATAATGAATCATCGAATGCTAATTATTTTGTAGCGTTTTAAGAAAGTTAATCTTTTTTCTCCCTATTTTATCCGTTTATTTTTCTAATATATATATCAAGATTTATATAAATATTATTATATAATTGTGAGTGTGCTTTGATTTAACAGTGTAACACTCTTATTATTGTTACCTTGTATACAGAAGAAAATATATTCATTTAATTATTTAATCTTTGTTTATCCATGCAACCTTAAATTATAGGTAGCATAAATTGTAACTAAAACTGGGTATTTTTCCTTTCATTGAAGGTAGGATTAACATGTGATGCAAACCTTACTCGAGTGTTCTAAAATAAGGGTTAGTCCTTTAATAAGTGTTAAAATAAAGGAACGGCTAACCTAGGCCATTATTCATTGCTCTTCATCCAGCAGTGAAGAAAAGAAACTTGAAACTGGCTCAATAGGCTGAGAATAAATAAATTGTTTCAACTGCTACTGTAGTTTTTAGAGGAGCCCTTCAAAAGCAACTGTGTTCGTTAACAGCTTGTGTTTCTTTAATTATTACCATTATTTTGACAATGAGAACTAGTTTTTATCTTCGTCTAATTAATCAGGATTTAAACTCATTTGTTTTCTGATAGTTTAAAATAGAAGAAACAGCTATCTATGTTGATAATTAAGCAAACCTGTCTTTTCTCGAATTTCAGCGCTGCAGAAACCATTTATATGCAGAGAAAGAAACATGGTAATATTTTTTCTACAATTTGTGCGGGAAACTTTGAAGAGTGATCAGTCTTAATCTAAAATTTTCTGCAAATCCCCTCCAGAAGGGAAGCAGTTAGGTGGAATCTTTTTCCTTAATGTAATCACATTTTATTCGTTTATGACTACGTTGACTATAGACATACAGTGGCTCAAAATGAAAATGACACATTTAAACGAATAAGTTTCAATTTTATATTTATGTTTACTATTTAAGCAGGGGAAAGTAGTAATTACATAAATTAATACTCAAGCATTGTAATTACTTTTAATAAGCCAAAGAAGTACAAAAAAGTTTATAAAATCAGCATATACAACAAATTAAAATACCTACAGCAAAATTAGGTCAAAATGAAAATGATACATATTCTTTTTTCTAAATAAAAAACGAAATAAAACAATAATTTTTTCTTTAATACTTTATAGGTAAGCCTTTGTTGTACTTCATGAAGACGTTTTAGGATTGAATTCACAATTTTTCGTGTCGTCCGGTGAAATTTTACCCCATTCTTCTTGCAAAACCCTTTCTTTATTCGATATTTCCTGTTTCCTTATTTCTGTCTCTAGTTTGGCCCAAAGATTCACTATCACGTTAAGATGTGGTGATTGAGGTGGTGTTTTTAGAATGCTAGTACAATTGAACGTTAACATTCTCGGACTAAATGTGCTGTGTGCTTCGGATCATTGTCTTGACAAAATTGTCTTCAATATTTAATTTTTCAGTACTTACCCTCCAATTTCGTCGCAGAATATCTATGTACTTGTGCTTATTCATAATTCCTACAATGAAGTGCAAATTACCTGTCCCAGCTGCTGACATACAACCCCAAACCATTGTCCCGCCACCTCCATGTTTTACAGTGGGCCTAAGATTTTCTTTCATTCTTCTCGCTTTCTCCACACGTAACCACGGCCATCTGATCCGAAGATGTCAAATTTAGATTCGTCGGTGAATAAAACTCTATCCCACAAAATAGAATCTTTTTTTGAGTGCTCTTCCGCAAAATATACTCGTGACTTTTTGATTTTTTTTAATGATGAAAGGTTTCTTTCTAGCAACCCTTCCCATGAAATTTATTTTTTCTTAGAACGATCCTTACTATCTCCGGGTGGATTTCCTTACGCTAATATCAATTTCACCAGCAAGTTTCGGGAAACTTAATCTGGGATTTTTCTTAATTTGTTGTAAAATCCATCTTTCATCAGCAGCCGTAAATATTTTTTTGGGACTTGCTCTAGTTTTTTTGTCAATCGTTTTATATCTTGTGTACAGTTCTATGATGTGTTGCACTGTCGAATGACTTTTCTGGATCATTTGAGCAATTTCTCTTATTGACTTCCCCTTCTGATGATGAGAAACTATCAGCTTGCGCTCTTTTAATATTGTGTGTGCATCATTTAAAAATAAAGCACTGAACTGCACAGCAGAATAGTAAAAAATGTTAGTACTTGGTGTATCATTTTTCAGCTACTGTTATGAGTGTAGCTAGAGCTATACTCTAGGGACCAATCTTTTCTTTCTGGGGAAGTCATTTTAAAACCTTTTTCCTTGTAGCAATTAAATAGAAAATGAATTTTATTATAAAACAAACAAAATGTTTCAGAGACATTTTCCGTGGTAGCCTGCTTCATTTTGTGGTCATCGACCGGTTTCGGGCGTTCGCCCATCTTCAGGATGCGTTTTTTCAGACAGGGTGATAACACAGACTTGCACAGAGCAAACTTAGTTTACACACTGACTGGTTTTAACTGTATTTGAAACTAATATTTAGTATTTAGTTTCAATAACTAGTATTTAGTTTCAAATACAGTTAAAACCAGTCAGTGTGTAAACTAAGTTTGCTCTGTGCCAGTCTATGTTGTCATACTGTCTGAAAAAACGCATCCTGAAGATGGACGAACGCCCGAAACCGGTCGATGACCACAAAATGAAGCAGGCTACCACGGAAAATGTCTCTGATGCTTTCCAGCTCTGCGGAACCAACCACCACAACAAACAAAATGTTGGTTGGCTGAGAAACTCTCATTTTAGAAAATTTAACACTTATGCAAGTATACTCTAATTCAATGAAGAACTTGTATATTTTCTGGTTATTAAAAATATCATTCTCCGAATTTGGACATAAAATTAATAATTAGACATTCAGGATTGGCCCGTACATTGGCTGCAAATTGGGAAGGAGGATAAAATATTAGTTTTATAAAAAATGATTGGCTATCAAACTCTTTTAATATTTGTAATCGCTAATTTATTTTTAATTAAAAAAAATTATTCTTAATTTAACAAAAAATACTACACATTAGGAAGTTTTCATAAAAAAATGTGCGTACATATTTATATTTCTTATCTAAAACCTTAGTGTTATAAATGTTGACACAAATTTCGTTTTTATTGCCTGCCCGATAATCTTCACAATAAATTTTCTTTGATAACTTCTTTTCGATAAACAGGATTTTGTTAAAATAAATATACTAAGCATAAGAGGACCACATTCGTTTGTTGCATCACCCATAAAATAAATAGATTCTATCCATCTAAATAATAAATACATGAGCAATATAAAAGCGTTTTTAATTATAAATTCCTTTAAAAAATTTTAATTATTTTCATTCCCAATGCATACTGTTCGAAATTAACTGTGACTAATGGCATTATTAGTCACAGAAACCATAATTCCAAAACAAATTTTTCTATTAAATTATTTATTATTATTAATAAATTCATATAATTTTCACAATTATTATATATATATATATATATATGTAATATTTCAAAAACAACTTTTTCTATATATCCAAAAAAGAGATCGTCTTATACATGTCGATTCTGATTTTTGGTCTCAGATAATGCGATTCACATTTTGATAAAGAAGTAAAATAGGATTATCAAACTTTTGCATAAATTGAATGTTGAAATTCGAAGAAACTCTATAATTTTTAAACTTAATTACTGAAAATTATCTTCCTTATAATTTCATACTAGATCAAAGTGAAAATTTATTTAATTTTTACTCTTTTGAGTAAAGAATTATAAACTTAAGCATGAACTGTAAGGTGTTTTATTTAAACATAACGATGACTTGCTCGGCCCTTTGTAGTTTTTGATTTTATATTGCTAGCTATCTTATAATGAAGAAACCTACTTTCCCTTACTGTTTGCAGGTATAATTATTGCATCATATCGAATTTTCAAAACTGAGTTTCTCCGGAATGATGTTTTGTATAGAAGGAAGCCCTAATAGATCTCTCTAGAGGGGATTTGGCATATTCTATATATCAAAGCAAATAATTTAAACAATCATTTTAAAAAGCAGAGCAATAAAAATTGCTCAGAATCTTGGCTATAAAGTCATCTTTATTATACAATACTTTTTAACTATAGATTTGAATATTTTAAATAGATTTTTAACTATTTAATTTCCTATTTGGTTTATCTTATTAAAATAAATAAAACCAGAAATAAAAACAAAAAGTAAACTAAATAATAACAAAATAAAACTTCGAATGTATATAAGTTACATGAAGATCTTTGTTATATTAAAACTGCAAATACAAGCAGATTACTATTTCATATAAATACAACACTTTGTAAGCAAACATCAGACATTAGATAATTGTGGTGCAACCTGTTTCTGTAATTCTTTGAAATTAAGTTTTTTTAAAAACTTAACGAATAGGAACTTATATTTTGTATATATAAACTAAAATATAATCAATATAAATTTAACTAGAAATAATATTTAGTATTAGTAACACATTTAGGTTTCTATAAAAAACCAAGTGAAACACACTAGGAACAATTACAAAAAATAAATGATAGTTAAACTTATGATTTTTGCAAGACTTAAAAATACCATTTTTTCCCACTTGTTTTTTCAAAAAATTAAGTTTTTTGACTTTGTGTTTCAATTGCAAACCGATGATACGCCCTCATAATAATTCAAGTTTCTCGTAATATTTAATATGCCAAAATAAAAGTAAAAGAAAATACGAGGAAAAAAATATATAGGTCGTTAGCCTTCTTAAACTTCCACAGGCAGTTGAGCGCTGTATGACATTCAGTAACGAGTAACGACTTAACATAAGCAATCAGCTGATTGTCTACCGCGGTAGGCATGGTGTTAGTTTGCTTTTTCATAAATGTAGTTCAGTTGTTCTGTGATTGCTAGTGTAAGTAACATGTATGGTGCCCTGTGCATAAACAGTGCAATAATTTTGTACCCGTGCCTTTTTTTTAATGAAATGACTATGAAGTTAATGACTGACAGATTAAGATATAATATATATTAAAATCTTATTATTGTGTTATTATAATATACATTTTTTTCAATAAAACAAATAATAAAAAAAGAAAATGCCTTCAAATCAAAAGGTGAGATGTTCATTTACAATCATTTAAGATTTCTAATTTTTTATTAATTACTTTATGAGGTAGTTAATTTTTTTATATTTATGATCTTAATTTTTAAATTAAATCGATATTTATATTGGTAACATGCGCATGCCTTGTGTTATCAGTAGATGGTAAATATTTCTGTTTCTATAATTTTATTGATTTTGTCGAGAATTTATTCAGGAAGGTTGAAATAAGATTGCTGGATTTAGCACAAAAACAAGTGTTTGTGGTAAATATAAATTACATATGTATCAAGGTAAAAATTTACTCCGATTTGATTAAATTAGCAGTAACCGCAAAAAGTACTAGCTAATTAAGTTGTCACAATTTTAAATAATATCCTATGTATTTCGGAGAGATTACAAACATCTCATAATTGAGAGCTCTTCGAATATCAACACATTTTTTTTGCATTTTCAAGATTAGTTATATGCAAAAAAAAAATCGTTGGGGCTACAAACTATGATGAATATTAAGAATGAGTGACCAGAGATCATGAAGTGCACAGAATCCTAGCACTCTATATCAGAAGAAATGTTTTATATAACCACCCACAAGTATTTTAGTGCCTATAAAAAAACTGAAATGCCTATAAAAAACGAATTTAAGACATGCTTTTGCCTGTGATTTGAAAGGAGTGATAATATCTCAAATATGAATGCCCTTAAGGCCTTTAATGTTAGATTCAACAAAAAATGTACTTTATTACACCAAGTACATTATAATTAATGGTAGTTGGAGCAAGATAATATTTATTTAGCTACAATAATTGAGCCAGTTCTTTTAATTGTAAATCACTCTGGTAGGCTAATCCTTTACAGAAAGTGGTAATTATGAACCGTAATTTGAAAAAATGTATCTTTTAGAGTTTACATTAAGTAGGCATTAACAATTTCAGGCAGGACGTTTGATATTAGTTAACTTAAAATTTTATTGTTAATAGAAAATAGTTTAAAAAAATCACGATTCCTTAATTCTGTTTGACAAATTTTCTTAATAGGTGAACGACTTATTAAATATTCTTAACCTTTCAGCTTGGGAAATCATGTATTGTACTGATTGATTTAGGTATTGTATAGATTGATATATTGAGGAACGCCTCAGGTCCCTAGGTAGCACAGTTTTTTCAGAAAACAGCTAAAAGATTTTCTCTATATTCCGTTTAGGCACCCAATGGATTGACACAAAACTTATTATTTTGTCTGTGATTTGAAAGGAGTGATAATATCTCAGATATATGAATGCCCTTAAGGCCCTATTAACACATTTTACAATGTTTTTATCTCCAATTTTACGACTTCCTCGAAAGGGCATCAACAGTTTTCTTTAATATCTACACACACACACACACACACACACACACACACACACACACAATTCTCTGATTTATATTGAAAAATAAGAGAATTTTTTGGGGGAAAATTTAAGTTTTTGGTGGATTTTTTTCATATGCTTTCATTTAAAGTGCCATTCCAGTTACAATAGGCGGTTCTCCCAATTAGATAATTTTTATGATCCTTGTTAAAATTTTAAATTTGAAGAATATTGATTAAGCGGAAGTATGTGTTTATTGAATAATTTTCTCGAAAACTGGGCCAATGATTTCTTGAAAAACGGCTGTTGGTGTTTTCCTTTCAGTTTGGAATATTAATACTGCACATTATACAAATCTATAACTTCTATTTGAAACAGTTATTCGGTTTAATTGGTTTATTTTAATTCAGACCTTCTTTTCTTTTTTTTTTAATGACTTTTCTAATTAATGTCTGAATAAAATTTCATTTATATAATTGTACTATAAAACCACAACTATGGAGCCAGTGAGGCTAAGTGCCTCAATAATTATTACAATTGAACATCAAAAATCTATATTATGATAATATTGGCGCATTCAGTCTGAAGCTTAAATTTTATACAGTTTTTGTTTTAAATTTCTGAATGTTTATTTATTTGAATAGGTTTTGGCTAGCCTAGGTTTTTTTTTTTGTTAATTCTCTAATTCATTAAAAAATATTTTGAACATTCTGAAAAGTGAAAATCTTATGCTATCTTAAATCAGACGGCCAGCATTTCTGATGTTAAATTATAATAAAAAAAAAAATGGCTAATAAAAATCTCATTGATTGAATGTGACGTGGATAAGGTCAGTTTATGCAAATGTAAGTTTTCTCTTAAGCAAACAGTATTTTAACTTGAAACTTCACATAAGATAATTATTTAGTTATTTTATGAGCATTTTTTTTTTCTTTTAGGTTCTATAATTTAATTTATTATATTGATTTAATATATTTTCTTGAATTATTTTCGACCAAAAAACTATTTATTTTTAAACTTTGTTTAAACAAAATTTGACAAATTTTGAAATATTTGTTTAAACGATATTAAGTTTTTTTTTTTCTTTAATGTAAAAAATAAATATCATTAAATTGTTATTATGCTAGAAGATAATGTTTTAATTGCGCTAAATAGTTAGTTTTGCTAGCTTCCAAGGTTAGTTTGAGAATGTCATTACTATCACTATGGAACATTATTTATAAAACATTATTGTTTAAACGTTTTTTATTGTTAGACTTATTAAAGTATTGAAGGATCCTCTTATTATTTTTCAAATTTCATGCATATAACAATTATTATTGGGGAATCATTGAAAAATATAATGGTAAAATTAACATTTTTCTCTTACTGAAATTATTATAATTGACATATTTTCTTAAAAATTAGAATTTTTATTAAATTAGTTTCCCGAATATTTTATATACTGACGTGTAACAAAAGTCTGCGAGTTTTTTCCTCTTAATCCTCAACAGTAAGTTATTATAAGTTACTTTATTAAACACTAATTTACGAAAAGTTTCTTATTAGTTTCCCCTTTTACTTTCAATTTATGTATGTATCAGCTTGCGGAAAGATTTATTCAGTTTGTGAGCGATTTAAGAATTGACCAGTTTAATCTAAATCTTTTGGGCGATTTTGCATCATTACTTTATAAAAGGCTACTGCCACAAACGCCGCTTCCGAGGTTAATGAAGTAGAGCAAGAAGGCTCTGTATAGATCACGTGCTGGTTCAAAAAATTTAGAGAGGGTGATATGAGCCTGGAAAGTAAGATTCATCCAGGACGCCCTCTCTCTTTAGATTCAACACGTCTGGCGATAGCTGTAGAGGTGTGGTACCTTGCACCAGTAAACTTTCAGTGTAATTAGGCATGTATACACCGTCACCTATATAGCAGCCGCCATAGTTCCCAGAAGCTGCCGAAACATCCCCATCAATTTAGTTAGAACTCTATAAAACACTTCTTCAAAACCCGAGTGATTATCGTTTCATCAAACGTATTATTACTTGCGATGAAAGGGTGGGTTTATTTCGACAATGAAAAAAAAACAATGGATTAAATCAGGCCAACCACTGTACCGTCCTCTGAAGTGAATAAAAAAGTGAGAAAAAAGTGTGCTGTTCGTATGGTGGATTTACGAGGGCGTCATTCATGCTGCCCTTAGATTTTTCTCGCCTTAGGTGCCCTCTACAGCCGGTGAAGGGACAGTGTTGTCTGTGACGAGAGAACACTGCCTGGAGACCAGCGCTGAGAAGGCTCCGAACTTTATGGTAGCTATATAGGCCCAAAGGGGCTTTGGCGTAAGGCTTGGACCTCCCCACAGCCAATAACAAAAATAATAAGTACTAGATGTAAAAAAAAAAAAAAAAAATCTGGTGTGAAACACTCACACAACTTTCTCTTACTCCTGTTCTCAAAATTATAACTGACAAATGTTATAGTTTGTGTACCAAATATAACGAAATTCGTCGAAAACTGAAGAAAAAAAAACAAAAAACTGTCGAGTAAAAGCGCACTTCCGGTTTACTAATTTTCTTGAGGCTCAGAATTTAGGCTATCTATTTATTTCTAATTAATTTTGTTTGGATGATAGAATTGTATAATCAACTATGATACCACTTTAGGGGAAGCTGTAACCCCACCCCTCACCAAAAAGTGGCCTTAAATGAATTTTTCCAGAGAAATGTCTTAAATGAAAGATGTACGGACACTTCCGGTTATCCGATTTTTTCAAACTCGGAATTTCAACAACATATTTAATTCTAATTAACATTATTTCCATGACAGAATTGTCTAATAAACAGAAATAGCAGTTAAGATGAAAACCTAACCCCACCCCTCCCCAAGAAGTGCCCTTAAATGAATTTTCCAGGAGAAATCATTGAAATAAAAGTTGTAGCTCTTTGTATGTGTAGTTGATGTACAAAGTTTAAAGAAAATCGTCGGAGCCATTTTTGAGAAAATCGCAAAAACGTAAAAAAAAAACTAGTAAAGGTGGTACTTCCGATTGAGGAATTTTGACAGATAAGCTGCTGTCCGATCCTGTGATACTTAAACGGAATATCAAGTTTGAACTTTTTACGATTTTATGTTTTTGAGGTATGGTATTCACACACATACACACACACCATTTGCTAAAAACCACTTTTTTGGACTTAGGGAACCTCAAAACGGATATTTCCGGTGAAAACTCGATATCGAAAATTTGACACGATTACAATACTTCCTCTTACTAGTAGTAAGAGAAAGTAAAAAAAAAAAAAAAAAAAAAACCTTCAACTGCTATCTATGCATAAGTAAGTTATTCTTTTTGAGAATATTACTTTTAATGATTTTCGAATTGGTCTGTAAAGTAGTAAACAATTTTATATTTGTACGAACATTGGTTAAAGATCATTTTAATTATTGAAATATATCATGCAGATATAAAACTATACTAAGACAACAAAAAAATATACTAAAGTCGAAGATAATTCATTGTCAAGTGTTTTTTCAAACACTTAGGTTAGTTATTATTATATTTAATAATTTTATTTTTGCTCTCAGTTTTATTAAACATTAATAATTGAAGGTCGCCGCCGTCTCTTTAATAATTCTCATTAACTTTAAAGCAAAAAATAAATTAATTTTAACTTTAAAACATGTTAGAATTAATTTAAAAATAATTCTATTGATATTAAAGATTAGTAATCTTTATGATTAGGCTTGCAATTTTTTGTGAAAAACAGTTCTGTGTTCTTTAATAAAAAAGAAAAATACAAAATCTGTGAATTTCGAGATTGTGCTTTCACCGGAATGCATGTTTTTAAACAATTTTTTTTTTTTTTCTTTTTTACTTTCTCTCACTCCTAGTAAGAGGAAGTATTGTAATCGTGTCAAATTTTCGATATCGAGTTTTCTCCTCCGGAAATATCCGTTTTGAGGTCCCCTGAGTCCAAAAAGGGGTTTTTAGCAAATGGTACATGTGTGTGTGTATGTATGTGAATAGCAAAGCTCAAAAACGAAAAATCGTAGAAACTTCAAACTTGATATTACGTTTAGGTATCACCATGGGATCTGACGGTGCGTTATGTGTCAATATTCCTCAACCGGAAGTACCACTTTACTACTTGTTTTTTTTTTACGTTTTTGCAATTTTCTCAAAAATGGCTCCGAAGATTTTCTTTAAACTTGGTTATATCAACTACACATACAAAGAGCTACAACTTTTATTTGAAACATTTCTCCAGGAAAATTCATTTAAGGGCACTTCTGGGGAAGGGTGGGGTTAGGTTTCCATCTAAAGTGCTATTTCAGTTTATTAGACAATTCTGTCATCTAAATAATGTTAATTAGAATTGAATATGTTGTTGAAATTCCGTGTTTGAAAAAATCAGATAACCGGAAGTGCGTTTGTTTTTGACACTTTACTACATGATTCTTTCATTTTTTCGCGATTTTCTCAAAAATGGCTCCGACGATTTTCTTGATACTTCGTATACAAAATAAAAGTGCAAAGATCTACATCTTTTATTTAAGACATTTCTCTGGAAAAATTAATGTAAAAGCAGTTTTATGGGAGTGGTGGGGTTGCAGCTTTCCGTAAAGTGGTATCATAGTTGATTATACAATTCTATCATCCAAACAAAATTAGTTAGAAATAAACAGATGGCCAAAATTCCAAGTTTTAAGAAAATTGTAAGCCGGAAGTCGCTTATACTGAACAGCTTTTTCATTTTTCGACGAATTTCGTTATATTTGGTACACAAACTTATGACATTTGTCAATTATAATTTTGAGAACAGGAGTAAGAGAAAGTTGTGTGAGTGTTTCACACCAGATTTTTATTTCAGTAAAACCTGATTTACAGCTGTTTTTTGAAGGAATAACAAGGAATATGTTAATAAGAAAATGTATAAAAGGTTTAACCCACAAGAATTATGACTAGGCATTATTTGAACTTATTCAAATAACGAATAAATTATTTTTCATTTTTTAAACTTAATTCGAATAAAAAAAAAAAAAAAAATCTGGTGTGAAACACTCACACAATTTTCTCTTACTCTAATTAATAAAATTGAATCAATAAATTTTGTTAAAAATTGCAACGCTACAGTATTTAGTTGAGCTGGCCATGAGCGGCCATTTTGTGGTGCACTCTATGAAAAATCAACAAAGCTTTTGCAAATTTAAATTTAATGTAACTGAAAAGATTCCAATACCCCACTATAATCAATTTTTTTCAGAAAAATGTTTCAAATAAAATTGATACATTTCTAACTAATGTAGTAAACATTCCAAGTTTAATAAAAATCGTTGTAACCCTTTTTTCGAGAAAATTAAAAAAAAAAAAAACATATTCTATAAAGTCGGTTACTTCCGGTAAATTAATTTTCTTCAAATTTGAAATTCTATCAATATTTAAATAATGTATTAAAATTATGTAGGTGGTAAAACCATATATTATACACAAGTATTACTGTAGAAGAGGAAAGTATATCGTTACTGTTCCTCCCAGAATCCCCCTCCCCCCAAAATAAATTTTCCCGGGAAAATTTTCAAATAGAAGTGATAGATGTTTTTGTGTAAGATAGTACAGGAAGTTAAAAAAAAAAAATCGTTGCAGCCGTTTTCGAAAAAATCGTGAAAAACTGAAAATAAAAATTTAAAAAAATCAGTAAAGTTGCACTACTGGTTAATGGATTTTTGTCTGAAATCTTTTTGTCTAAACGGGAATACCATGTATGAACTTCCTGCGACTTTTCATGTGTGAGATATTGTGTTAACAAACACACTAAAAACATTTTTTTTACTTTCTCTTACTCCTAATAAGAGGAAGTATTGTAATCGTGTCAAATTTTCATTATCGAGTTTTCACCGGAAATTTCCGTTCTGAGTCCAAAAAAGTGTTTTTTTTTAGCAAATGGTCTGTGTGGGCGCGCGCGTGTGTATATTTGTGAACAGCATAGCTCAAAAACGAAAAACCATAGAAAGTTGAAACTTGATATTCCGTTTGGGTATCACCATGGGATCTGTCAAAATTCTTCAACCGGAAGTATCACTTTACTAGTTTTTTTGTTTTACTTTTTTGCAATTTTCTCAAAAACGGCTCCGTCGATTTTCTTCAAATTTGGTATATTAACTACATATACAAAGAGCTACAACTTTTATTTGAAACATTTCTCTGGGAAAATTCATTTAAGGGCACTTCTGTGGGAGGGGTGGGGTTAGTTTTTCATCTTAACTGCCATTTCATTTTATTAGACAATTCTATCATCTAATTAATGTTAATTAAAATTAAATATATTGTTGAAATTCTGAGTTCCAAAAAAAAATCGGATAACCGGAAGTGCGTTTACACTTTACCACTTTACTAAATATTTTTTTTTTCACTTTTTCACGATTTTCTCAAAAATGGCACTGACGATTTTCTTGAAACTTCTTATATAAACTAAACATACAAAGATCTATAACTTTTATTTAAAACATATCTCTGGGAAAATTCATTTAAGGGCACTTTTTTTTAGGGGAGGGGTGGGGTTATATTTTTATCTAAAGTGCTCTAATAGTTGGTTATACAATTCTATCATCTAATCAAAATTAATTAGAAATAAATAGATGGCGTAAATTCTGAGTCTTAAGAAAATTAGTAAACCGGAAGTGCGCTTTTACTCGACAGTTTTTTTTTTTTCTTCAGTTTTCGACGAATTTCAATAATAAATTTGGTACACAAACTATAAAATTTGTCAATTATATTTTTTTGAGAACTGGAGTAAGAGAAAGTTATGTAAGTGTTTCACACCAGATTTTTTTTTTTTTTTTTTTTGTATTTAGGTGACGCCAAAAACATGTATTTCCGGTGTAAACTTTGTTTTGAAAATCTGGCAGTATCGCAGTACTTCCTTTTACTAGGAGTAAGAGAATGAAATATCGAATAAATATTTACTCGTTATTTGTTGTTCGAACTCCTTAGAGTAACTTTTTTTTTTTTTTTTTTTTTTTAAGTAGCCTTATCAAGAATGTTGAACGTAGAATAACTAAGCATGTCTATGTGCCTATCCTATCTATCTATCACCACTATCTAAGAATGTGTATTTTCGTATATACTTACATTTTATAACCCATATGTGAATATCTACCCTATTTTATAAAATGATTAGATAAAATTTGTGACGGTTTTATGTCACTTTTTTTGAGAGGTACTAGTGTTACTGACGGAATTGCTGTACCGATTCCCGAGAGTTTCCAATAACAGCAAGCATCCAGGAGCCGGTGAAACCGTCAAGTTAGGCCATCTATTATCATTACAATAAAAATCAAAGTAAATTACGCGATCCTCATATATAATAATATACAGTATTATTTATATACAAAATATAAAGATATATATATATAAGGTATATTGTAAGTACTGCTTAATTAACTATTGTGTATGTGCTACCAGCTACTTATTCTTTGTATGCTGATTTTAGAATTGTAGGATACACTTTTCTAGAGTGACAGAAAAATACATACATTCCTTATTTTAATTCTATAGTGAGTGCGCACCTCTCTTATACAAGTTACATTGTAAAGTTTGTTTATTTTAACAATAAAGAAACAGTTTTTAAAAAAGGTTTTTAAGGTTTTTAAAAGTCGGTAGTAAACTTTCGAAAGCACAATCAGTTCGTCTGTTTTAACAATATTATTTGATCACCAAAAAACTTTTACGTCCATCATAGAGGTAGACAGACAACAAGAAAACCAGAAGAAATGGCCCATCTTAGTACATTTAATGAGTGCAATTTTAATTAACAATTGATAATTCAATTTTAGAAATTTTAAACAATAAAAAAAATATAATAATTTAATAAAATAAACATTAATAAATTATTAAATTAACAAATTATGCGAATAATAAAGTTCTAAACGCACGCATACAGAATTTAACTGAAAATTTGATCAATTTAAAATTATATTCAATATAAAATTAATGGACAGATGGAAGCAATACTTCTAGGAGCTGTTGGTGGGAGCAAATAGTACAGTGGGAGAAGAGGATGCGGAGGAAGAGAGAGAAAGAGTAGGAGAGGTAGCTGAGGACTTTATAGAGAAAGAAGAAATATGGTACGCCCTGGAAAAGATGAAATTGGGGAAATCAGCTGGCCACGACGGGATAGCCCCTGAAATGCTTAGATACATGGGAGAAGCAGGAGAAGATTTGCTATTTAAAGTGTTCCAATTAGCCTGGCAAAATAAGAAAGTACCTACAGCCTGGGAAAAGTCCATCATAGTTCCTATCTATAAAAATAAAGGAGACGTCAGAGAATGCTCTAATCACAGGGGCATTTCTCTGCTAAGTGTTCCTGGTAAAGTTTGCTCGCGCATTCTGGAGATGTGATTGCGTAAGGAAGTAGAACCCCTGCTGGAGGAGGAACAATGTGGTTTTCGACCAAACAGGAGCACTCAAAATCTAATATTCACAGTTCACCAAATAGGGGAAAAAGCCATTGAATATGATAGACCACTATTCCTCTGCTTTATTGATCTCGAAAAAGCTTTTGACAGGGTACCTTGGAAAGAACTGTGGAACGCCCTTTACAATAGAAATGTGCACAAAGCACTAATCTGTAGAATCAAGAGTTTTTATAAATCGTGCAGAAACTATGTAAGAACATCTAATGTATACTCCTCAGAATTCCGTACTAAGATGGGTGTCAGACAAGGCGAAATTTTGAGCCCACTGCTGTTGATATTGCGAATGGATGATGTAATGAAATGCTGCAAGGACCATACCAGTACTACGCACTTTCGGTACTGGAAGCTTCAGCCAGTATGCTTCTCACACTTTGCATTTGCCGATGATTTAGTTCTCATCGCGGACAGTAGAGATAAACTTCAAGAAAATGTAGAACTCTGGACGCGGGAACTTGAGAAAAGAAATATGGCAATAAGCTTAGATAAAACCAAGAGTATGGTTTTATCCAGATCAGCAAACATAGAAGTCAGCATCATTGTAAAGGGTCACCAAATCGAACAGATATCCTCCTTTAAATACCTCGGGGTAAAGATTAATGCCGCGGGCAAGCTAAGAGAGGAATTAAACCAAAGGTTAGAGATTTATATATATAGGTAAGATTTATTACGACCTAAATAGAAGCTTTTTAGGAAAAAACGAAGTCTCTAAAGAGACCAAATTGGCGGTTTATAAGTTAATATATGTTCCTATCCTCACTTATGGAAGCGAATCTTGGGCCCTCAAAGAAAGCGAAAACAGCCGCATTCAGGCAACTGAAATGCGGTATCTTGGGAAAGTCGAGGGTAAAACCAGGAGAGACAGGATTCGGAATATTGCGATACGAAACAGTCTTGAAAATTGAACCCCTTACACAAATCGTGAACAGTGGTCAATTAAGATGGTTCGGACACGTAAACCGAATGCTGGAAAACAGGATACCGAGGAGAGCTCTCGAGGCAAGACCCACGGGAAAAAGACCGAGAGGAAGAAGAAGAAGAACCACGTGGGAGGATAGTGTAAAAAAGATATTAGGTGCCAAAGGAACCAGCTGGACTAAGGCTGATTCAGCTAAGGCTTTGTCGAAAAACAGAGAAGAGTGGCGGAAATTTTGCAAACCATTCTCTACACCTTCGGGTAGATAAGAGGACTAGAATAAGTAAGTAAGTATAAAATTAAATCAACTTCAACAGTAAATTTCTAATATCCAAATTCTCATCAAACAGGATTATAATAGCATTGATTTCTTGATATAATGTACAAGAAATATGTCAAGAACTCAATCAACTTTGTTAACGAAATAACTGAAATATTCAACCAATATAACCCATCCAAACTTACTTAAGAAAATAATTACGCTTTAGTAATTTACAATTTGAATGATTTTATCCTCTCCGTTATATTCTTTTTCCTCCTTTTCTTGACCCTTCTGGGAATAGGTACACTGATGTTGACTACCAATAAGTAATGGTCACTTCCAATTTCGGGTCCACGCTTTACCCGTGCGTCTCTTATTCTCCGTAGTAAGCTCCTACTTCCTATAATATAATCTATTATAGACTTCTCATTTCTTGTTCTGTTTTCTCGGGTGACCTTATGGATACCTTTATGAGGATACTTGGTATTTAACAGAACCAGCTCATTTGCTAGGCAAAATTGGAGTAATCTTTTCCCATTATTGTTTCTGGTTTCCTCTCCTTAAGGACCCAGCACTCTGTCATAACCAGTCTGGCAGTTCCCCACTCGGCCATTTAAATCTCCTAAAATCCACAGTGGTCCCTCCTCATCATCAACCGTCTTCTGCAGGGTTTCAAAGAATTTGTCTTTTACTTCCATCAGCTCATCTTCATTAGGACCATATACTGCAATTAGTGTAGACGTTTCTTTGCTGATCGGTTCTTTGAGCTTTAGAGTCAATATACGCTCATTGATATACTTCCATTTCTCGATCTGTCCTGTGGCATCCTTATGTATCAGGAACGCCACTCCCGCCTTGGCTCTGGTGCTTGCTGGGACCCCCGAGTGAATGAGAATAAAGCCGCCTTCAATTTCCGCACAGCCCGTGCCTTTCTTCTTTGTTTCAGTAATTGCCAACACCTGGACAGATGCTCTCTTCATTTCCTCAACAAGTTCTACCTCCTTCCCCGCTATACCTCTCACGTTCCAAGTTCCATACTTTATTGTTCCGTTTCCTCGCCAAGTCGCTGCCATAAAAGAGAGTCCGGTTTTTCCTTTCTTGTTTCTTTTAATCTGTATTGATTCTTTTAATCTGCTATCAGACGACCTTGTGTTGGTGGCGGATAGCAGGGAGAAGCTCCAAGAAAGTTTGAATGTATGGGCAGAGGAGCTTTCTAAACGGAATATGGTCATCAGCCCCGGGAAAACCAAGTGCATGGTGGTTTCAAGGACGGAGAAAAGGATGCGGGTTTTATTAAATGGAAAGGAGATAGAACAGGTCCCCAGCTTCAAGTACCTTGGGTCGATGTTCAGTGAGAGCGGAAGGTTAAAAGAGGAAATGAATGCTAGAGTGGCCGCAGCGGGGAAGCTGTTCTCCGCTATTAATAGGAAGTTTTTAAGTAAAAGAGAAGTGGCCAGGGAAACAAAACTGGCAGTGTACCGCTCTACTTTTGTTCCTGTGCTTACTTATGGCAGCGAATCATGGCCGTTAAAGGAATCTGATCGTAGCCGCCTTCAGACTATAGAGATGAGGTTTCTTCGGAAAATTGAAGGCAAGACTAGGAGAGACCGTATCAGAAACACTACGATCAGAACCGCATTAAAATGTGAACCGCTCTCCCAAGTAATTGAGATAGCGCAGTTGAGGTGGTTCGGCCATGTAAACAGGATGGAGGAGGATCGGCTACCTAAGAAAGCGATGGAGACCAGAATCTCCGGCAGGAGACCCAGGGGAAGAAGAAGGATTAGTTGGTTGGACAATATTAAGAGAGGGATCGACGGTCGGGGATTAGAATGGGCAGAGTCCAAGAAACTGTCTATGGATAGGGATAGATGGCGATCTTTCTGTACCTCTACACCGCAAGGTAGATGAGGTTAAAAAGGACTAAGTAAGTAAGTAATTTACAAACAAAACGAAAAACTACTTTTATTATAAACCGTAATATCTCTAAAATAAGAACCGTTAACAATAATCTACCTAGCCGGAACCCAAAATACACTAGTCGAACTAGACTTAGACTGTTAATACGTAACGATTTTCAATATTTAAAATTACGAACATAAACAAAAACTTCCTCATAAAATTCATTTATGAAATCACCTCCCCCCTCACAAACTTATTTCCCAAAATGCCAATAAACTTAAAGCAAACAAACCAATTTATTGAAAATCATTTTTTTTTTAAAACGTTCCAGCCAATTCTAGAATATTACATAATGATACATTCTAAGATAGCTGTTTACCTTTACACATATGTGTAGATAAGAATTTAAAAGTGTTAATTGATACTGGCAATACCACATTATTTGTTAAATTCAAGTATTAGCTAATAATATAGATTTTTAAGGAATATGTAATATCTGACAAATTCAAAATTTCTGCAACATACGATACGTCAATTTATTGAAAAATTCTATAATTTTGTAATATGACAAGGAAATACTTCAAAATAAATGGATTCAAAAGAAAAATTTAGGTTATTTAAATTCCATGACCGATTTGATATATTATTAGATACTTTGAAATTCCTAAACCCCATTTTAAATCGAGCTAAAAAATTATTGGTTTAGACATTACATTACACCAAAAATTGTATTAGTTGTTGTGGTTGCATCCGCAGAGCTGGAAAACATCAAGAGATATATTTCGTTATATAAGCCTGCTTAATGATGATCTCGAAAAGTATAGATATGAAGGAATAATGACCACAAGAAAGACCTTGTAAATGTGAATAATCGCCAAGCACTTTGCGTCACATAAGCAATAATGACTTTAACAATAAAAGACCCAATAATTGTAGAAGAAATTAACTTAGTTAACTTTAGAAACAATAAACCATAAACCACAAAGCAATAATTAGATGTAATCAACATTAGAAGTGACTATTATAAGAATGCCGAAGAAAAAATTAGCTATGTGAAAATTTAATAAAAAAGAATATTTGACATTTTTCACGGTTACAATAAACGCCTAACATTTTACTAACCAAGCTTAACATATAATGTAAACAAAAGACAAGACACCCATTTACACTAGTTCTTATAGATACCCTGCTTTTTAAAAAAAAATTATTCGAAAGACAAATCCAAGAAATGCTGGAATGAAATATGATATAACCTTCCAACACTCCTTGAAATTCTCCTGTCTAGTTAGACCACAAAGGAAGAAATGCTGCAAACAAACAAAAATTTATACTAAAAATAGATTAGAAGAAACTTAATGAAAAAGTAATTGGTGACAAGTATCGCTTATAAAATAATATAGGCAGGTGTCAGTTTTTCCACAATTGACAAGGCATTCAGCTTCCATCTACTATTGAGAAAGCATTCATAAAACTACTTTTAACATGGAACAAGGTCATGACGAATTCATCAGAATACCGTTTGGTCTTAAGAATGCACCCCCGATCTTCCAGCGCAAGGAGATCGTCTCCATTTTTAAGTGGTGTAAATAACTGTATCATTGTATTCAGCACAATTCTCAATGAACATATATACAAAATTTAAGAGAAGTTTTTAAATCGACTCAGAGGATTCAGGATGCCGAAACTTTTTGTTTTAATGCACTGAAAAAAAAGAAAAGAACCGACAGTCTAAATCAAAAAGTATAGTGGGAGAAATTGATATACATTTTTACTTTCTCTTACTCATAATAATCCGTTTTGAGGTCCCCTGAGTCCAGAAAAGTGGATTTTAGAAAATGGTATGTGTATGTATGTGAACAGCATAGCTCAAAAACGAAAAACCTTTAGAAAGATGAAACTTGCTATTCTGTTTAGGTATCACTAGGGATCTGACAGTACGTTATCTGACAAAATTTCTCAACCGGAAGTACCACTTTACTAGTTTTTTTTTTTTTTGTTTTTTTTTTACGATTTTCTCAAAAATGGCTTCGACGTTTTTTCTTCAAACGCGTTACATCAACTGTACAAAAAGCTACAACTTTTATTTGAAACAATTCTACGGGAAAATTCATTAAGGGCACTTTGGGGTGGGGGGGGAGGATTGGGGTTAGGTTTCCCTCTAATGTGCTATATCAGTTTATTATACAATTCTATCATCAAAAAAAAAAAAAAAAATTAATTAGAAATAAATAGTTTGGCCAAAATTCTGAGTTTCAAGAAAATTAGTAAACCGGAAGTGCGTTTTTACAGTTTTTTTTTTTGTAGTTTTCGACGAATTTCATTAAATTTAGTACACTAACTATAAAATTTGTCAATTATAATTTTGAGAACTGGAGTAAGAGAAAGTTGTGTGAGTGTTTTACATCAGATTTTTTTGTTTTGTTTGTTTTATGAAGGAATTGGCCAAATATCGTTTTTTCCTGGCGGTCTGGTTGAGATGCAATACTAAAATGACCTCGACATATTTAAGTGTTTCTAGTTAAAAATTAAAGTTTTATTCCAATTTATGTCAGGTTTAAATACTTATCTTTTATTTAATGTAATAATAATAATTAAAAAAAAAATTATCTATGATAAATATTAATAGACGGACAAAGTTGTATTTTATTATACAGAGAAGAAATAAATTTAAGAAAGAAATTTATTTATTATACAGAAAAGTACATTGCATACATTGAAATTCATTATCTATCACATGGGGGTTTCCATTGTGTTATATAAGAGTAATTTTATTGAAGGAAAAATAATAGTTATTTCTTGAGAAATCAATGGTGTAGTTTCCTCATCGTCACTTCCTTACTAAAACAATGTACGAATCATCATCATTAATTCTCACTTGGTGTTGTAAAATATCTTTATGAATAGAATAAATTAATAGTTTTGTCAATTAGATTTTTATCAATTTATTAACTTTAATTAACACATTTTCAAACATGATGAAGAATAAGATAATTGCAAAAAAATGTTTTTTTGTCTATTTGTCTCACTGTTTGTATCTATAATTTGTAAGTGTAAGCCGGAAAATAAATAAAGCCTTTTTTACTTTCTCTCACTCCCAGTAAGAGGAAGTATTGTAATCGTGTCAAATTTTCGATATCGAGTTTTCACCGGAAATATCTGTTTCGAGGTCCCTGAGTCCAAAAAAGTGGTTTTTAGCAAATGGTCTGTTGTGTTTGTCTGTGTGTCTGTGCGTCTGTGTATGTATGTGAACAGCATAGCTCAATAACGAAAACCCGTAGAAAGTTGAAACTTGATATTCCGTCTAGGTATCACCATGGCATCTGACAGTGGGTCACCTGTCAAAATTCCTCAACCGGAAGTACCACTTTACTTAGTGTTTTTTTTTACGTTTTTGCAATTTTCTCAAAAATGCCTCCAACGATTTTCTTCAAACTTGGTATATCTCTACACATACAAAGAGCTACAACTTTTATTTGAAACATTTCTCTGGGAAAATTCATTTAAGGCCACTTATGGGGGAGGGTGGGGTTCGATATTGGGTTTTCATTGGGTATTGGGTTAGGTTTCCATCTACAGTGCAATTTCAGTGTATTAGAAAATTCTCACAACTAAATAATCAGCTTTAACTATGTTGTTGAAATTCCGAGCTTGAACCAATTATGATAACCGAAAGTGCGTTTACTTTACCACTTCACTTAATGATTTATTCTCTTCATTGTTCTCACAACTGGCTGCGACGATTTCCTTCACGCTACCCATATAAACTCGCCATGCAAACATCTACAACTTTTATTTAAACCATTTCTCTGGCAACATTCTTCAAATGACGCTTTTAGGGGGAGGCCTGGGCTTATGTTTTCCTCTCACAGTTGATTATACCAATCTAGCATCCAGCCATAATTACATAGCACTACATCGGTGGCTGTAATACAACTTCCGAGTTTCAAGACAATTAGTAAACCGGAAGTGCGCCTTTACTAAACAGAGCAGTTTTTCCCGCTTTCGACGGATTTCATTACATTTGGTACACAAACTATAAAATTTGTCACTTCTACTCTTGAGAACTGGAGTAAGAGAAAGTTGTGTGAGTGTTTCACACCAGATTTTTTTTTTTTTTTTGTAAATAAATCTACATTATTGAGATTTAAAATTTCGTGTCATTTATTTCAAAAGATGATTTATAGGCACATTTATTTTTGCGCGAAATTTTTGATCAAACGATTATTTAAAAAAAAAAAAGTGTGAAACACTCACACAACTTTCTCTTACTCCAGTTCTCAAAATTATAATTGACAAATTTTATAGTTTGTGTACCAAATGTAATGAAATTTATCGAAAACTAAAAAAAAAAGTTCAATAAAAGATTTACTAATTTTCTTGAAACTCGGTATTTTGGCCATCTATTTATTTTGTAATTAATTTTTTTTGGATGATAGAATTGTATAATCAACTATGATAGCACATAACGCCCCACCTCCCCTAAAAACCCCCTTTAATGACATTAACAGGAGAAATGTTTCAAATAAAAATTATTGAGCTCTTTATATGTGTAATTCACATTACAAGTTTAAAGAAAATAATTCGACTCGTTTTAGTAGAAAATAGTAGAAAACTGAAAAATACATTTCAATAAAAACCCATTTCCGGTCATCCAATATTTTTGAAATTTGGAATTTCAACAACATATTTAATTCTAATTAATATTATTTAGATGACAGAATTGTATAGTAAACTGAAATAGTAGAGGAAAACCTAAACTCCACCTCTCCCCCAAAATGTGACCTTAAATGAATTTTCCCAGAGTAATAATGTTTTAAATAAAAGTTGTAGATCTTTATATGTGTACCAAATTTTGAAGAAAATCATCGGAGCCATTTTTGAGAAAATCGCAAGAAAGTGAAAAAAAAAAAAAAAAAAAAACATTCAGTAAAGTGATACTTCCGGTTGAGGAATTTTGACAAATAACGTACGGCCCGATCTCTTGGTGATACCTATAAACAAAATATCAAGTTTGAATTTGTTGCGATTTTTCGTTTTTTAGACAAGCTGTTCACACACATACACACACACATACCATTTTGTAAAAACCACATTTTTGGACTCAGGGGACCTCAAAACGGATATTTCCGGTGAAAACTCGATATCGAAAATTTGCCACGATTACAATACTTCCTCTTACTTTAGAAGTAAGAGAAAATAAATAGAAACATTTCCCTAAATAATATAGCATATTTCAGGAATGATTTTTTTTTTTTATAAATATAATTATTAAGAATATTAATGTAACAACAGGTTTAATATTTAAAGAATTTAATTCATAGGGTTTAGTTGTAAAAAGATAAATATATTAATAATGGGAATGTATTAGTTAAAAGCTTGATGGATTAGATCATTAAAAAAAAAAATTCATTAAGCAAAAATCATAGAAGGATTAAATAAGTTAATATTATTTAAATAAGTATTTAATCGGAATTTCCCTCCATAAATTTAATTTAATCTTACGGGTATTAAAATTTATTAATAAAGCAATAACTCCATATTGATAATATAAAAATAAATAAAAAATCCGCTTTACTCAAATTAATATTAATTGATTATATCTAGAATTCAGAATTTATTCCTAATCTGTATGTATTTAGATATTTATTCCTTGGCTGTATCGCAGCGTGTCCCCAGGTATATATAGATTTCGACTCTCGATCTCGACAAACAAAAAAACAAAAAAAGTCTGGTGTAAAACACTCACACAACTTTCTCTTACTCCAGTTCTCAAAATTATAATTGACAAATTTTATAGTTTTATAGTTTTGTGGCCAAAAAACTGTTCAGTAAAAACGCACTTCCGGTTTACTGATTTTCTTCAAATACGGAATTTTGGCCATCTATTTATTTCTAATTAATTTCATTTGGATGATAGAGTTGTATAATCAAGTATGATACCACTTTAGAGGAAGCTGTAACCCTACTCCTATCCTAAAAGTGCCCTTAAATGAATTTTCCCAAAGAAATGTTTTATATAAAAGTTGTAGATCTTTGAATGTTTAGTTTATATGTATAGTTTCAAGAAAATCGTCGGGGCCATTTTGAGAAAATCGCGAAAAAGTGAAAAAATCATATTTAGTAAAGTGTTAAAACAAAAGCACTTCCGGTTTTCCGATTTTTCTCAAACTCGGAATTTCAACAAGATATTTAATTCTAATTAACATTATTTAAATGATCGAATGGTCTAATAACCTGAAATAGCACTTTAGAGGGTTACCTAACCCCACCCCTCCCCCAGAAATGCCCTTAAATGAATTTTCCCGGAGAAATGTTTCAAATAAAAGTGGTAGCTCTTTCTATGTGTAGTTGATATACCAAATTTGAAGAAAATCGTCGGAGCCATTTTTTGAGAAATTTGCAAAAACGTAAAAAAAACAACTAGTAAAGTGATACTTCCGGTGGAGGAATTTTGACAGATAAACGTACTGTCAGATCGCACGGTGATACCTAAACGGAGGAATATCAAGTTTCAACTTTCTACGGTTTTTCGTTTTTGAGCTATGGTGTTCACATACATACATACACACAGACACACACACACACACCACACACACAGACCATTTGCTGAAAACCACTTTTTTGGACTCAGGGGACCTCAAAACGGATATTTCCGGTGAAAACTCGATATCGAAAATTTGACACGATTACAATACTTCCTCTTACTAAGAGTAAGTACGTATCCCCTTAGTTTATCGTCAGAAATGCAAAATCAGCGAGGAAAATTAAAGGCATCAACTTCTGCTTTTTCAAATGGGGAAAGATATAGTTTTCACAGCAGAAATAGATTCGTCGGTTTTTTTTTTTTTAAAGTAAAATTTACTTGAACAATTTTTATCCGGTGAGCAATATTTTTATGAGTTTATAATTGAAAACATGTTTACTTAATAGAACTACAATATTATTAATCTCCCGCCCGTGGAACCTCTGCGGGAGATTAATATCGTAATAATATTACGATTTTTTTTTTTTTTTTTATAAGTAGTATCAGCTGTTTTTGTTATTTTTTTTTTAATTAAAGAAGAAAATAAAATTTATTTGTAAAGAAAGTTACTCTTTATTAAAAGTTGCTGGAAGTGGTGCCCACAATTGGAGGGGCATAGACCTACTCTTATTTGCGGCCAAGTATTCCATACGGCCAAAGAAACAGATTTCGGCTTCAACTGAGTTGAATGCAACTTTTATTCTCTAACTTAGTTCAACTAGAAATGTAATTTCGGCTTGATTCTCTCATAAACCTATGTTTAGAAATGGTACACGTTTGAGGGGCAAAAAACAAAAAAGATATGAAGAATTATTATTTACTTTACATTTGTTTTTCAAGTCAAAACAATTTTGTTTTTAAATCAAACTCTATATAATCAGTCGAGCGTTGTACATTGCTAGAATTTACTGTCTAGAGGATCTTGAAGACTTACAACGAAGGACATTATCCTAAGAGCCTATTTGTACAAGGATTTACACCCTACAGATCATGAAAAGGCGTCTTGAATTTATGTTGCAATGATGGCTGTTTTCAATTGCCAGATGATCCAGACTTTTTTTTAATGAATATACCACTGAATGGACGAAAATAAATTTACCAAACAAGGGCATTCATAAACCGTTGGAATTTCAAGGTTTCTGCCGAAAAAAATCCCCGAGTTACTTAGGCAACCCGAGTGTTTTCAATCATAACTTGTAAAAAATATTGCTCACAAAAAAAAAAGAAACTGTTCAAGTAAGTTTTACTTTAAAAAAACAAATTAAGGCATCTTATTTCTGATGTCAGGAAAACTTATCTTCCTGTTTGAAAAAAAAAAAACCTGTATCTTGCTTCCGTTAGCTCAAAAAATATTTTGAGCGGCTATTTTTTTTTATTTCTAACGAAAAACTTAGAGGATACTTTTTTTTTAAGTTTTTTTTTTTCTAGCTATCTTAGTTTTCGAGAAAAAGTCCGAGAAAAGATAGTTTCGCACGCAAAAATAAGCATTATTTCTTTCCTTCGGGTTTCGAGTGTTAACCATTCTAGAGCGAGGTAGGTTATAGCTAAAGGTTGAATATATCCATATTAATATATATATATCGACCAATGCAAATTAGGAGTGATGTGACTATAATTTGCTTTGGTCGATACCTATTATCTTACTAGATGCCGTACTCTTAGTTGAAAGATAAATTTATTATATGCAAAAAAAAGTCTGAAGATTGAGGCAGGTCTATCCGTCAGGAGACGTATTTTTTTTTTTTTTTTTTTTTAATATAATGAAAAACACTCATACGAATTCCTCTTACTAAAATTTATTAGTTTATAAGTGGTAAATTTTCGGCATACTTAAATAAGTTTAGTTTAATGCAACGCGCAATGTGTTTTTATGGAGAAAATCACAGTAATCTGAAAATCCTATTCCTGTAAAGTTACACTTCCGGTCAACCATTTGGTTTAATAGCTTTTCTTCGATTTTCTACAAACTCGGAATTTGGATAATATATTTAATTCTGATAAATATTAGAGACATTTTCCGTTGGTCCATTTTCTATAGTCAGTGTGTAAAACTGCTCTGTGCAAGTCTGTGTTGTCAAACTGTCTGAAAAACGCATTCTGAAGATGGGTGAACGCCCGAAACGGTTGATGACCACAAAATGAAGCAGGCTACCACGGAAAATGTCTCTGATGCTTTCCAGCTCTGCGGAATCAACCACCACAACTACTGATAAATATTATTTGGTAGCGTATAATAAATTAAAACAGATACTTTGAGAGGAAATCATAACCCGGCCCTTTCTTTAAATGAATTTTCCCTAAGAAACATTTCAAATAAAAGTTGTAGCTCTTTGTTTATCGTGTATATATATATATACAAGATAAAAACAGTTTCATCTGGTTGTGATATGTGAGTAGTAACATTTTGCAAAGCGGATTAAGAGCCCATATCTCTCATATGATAAGCTTTATATAGACTGTGTGTAGTCATATTTTTAAAGTTTACCTTTTAGTTTATTAGAACACGCAACACAGTGATCATGGAAGAGGATAATGATGAACATTCCAATTGTAAACATGTGGATAATTTTTGTATTCCTGTAAAGGTATTGATTGATTTATTTTTATCTATAACATTGTAAATTTATTTTATTGAATTGGATGTTTTTTTTTTTTTTTGGTAATTATTTTCTCTTATTGTTAGTAAGAGGAAGTATTGTGATTTTGTCAAATTTTTTCTATATCGAGTTTTCACCGGAAATACACGTTTTGGGATCACCTCAGTCACCAAAAAAGTGGTTTTTAGAAAATGGTCTATTTATGTTTGTGAATAGCTTAGCTGAAAAACGAAAAATCCCAGCAAGTTCAAAATTGTCATTCTGTGCGGGTATCTATTATCATGAGTTCTGAAGAATAGATAGTTTTTTGCGATTTTCTTGAAAACGGCTTCTACGATTTTATTAAAATTTCGGTATATTAACTACACCATACAAAAAGCTACAACTTTTATTTGTGACAATTCTCCAGGAAAATTCATTTAAGGTGATTTTGAATGTGAAGAGTAAGGTTATGTTTTCCTCTAGAGTGTTATTTGAGTTTACTCAATTCTAAATCATCAAATATGTTGTTAAAATTTTGAGTTTGAAGAAAATCGGTTGACCTGGTGTGTTTTTACTGAAGTTATTTAAAGTTTTCATAGATTTTATCCATTAAAAGTAACTGACGAATTTTATTAAATTTGTTACACTAACTATGAATATTTAGAGACCAATCAATTTTGTTGGAAACTTGTTCTCAAGAGATTCTGCTATTGATAGAAAATTAAAGACTAATTTAGTAAAAATTATAAGTTTCAAGAAAATTTATCAATTACAAAAAACTGCAGTAAGAGAAAGTTGTGTGAGTGTTTCACAATGGATTTTATAATAAATTTTAGTACTTGGTTCTTGTTTGTAAGAAGAAATCTTTCAAATAGAATTTCACGTAATAATTTTAAAAAGTATTTAGCAACCATATTTGTTTATATTAATCATAATATTCATGATTTTGAAAAAAAAAAAAATTCTCTCATTTCTAGTTGTTATTTTATAACAAATACAATTTTTCTTTATTAGGGTTGATTTCAGTATTAACTAGTTGGTGGAGGAGTTACATGCTTTGCTGATTTTTCGAATTATGTCTAACTAAGTTTAAATTCTCTTAGACTATTTGCAATCAAATTTTTCCGAAAAATATTACCATAAATATGATAGGCCTTATACTTCTATGGTTAGAAATCCAAAGAAAATCATTGGATTTTCGAGAGAAAGTCATGGGGAAAATCACGAAAACGTGAGAAATGTTTTAAACCTATTTTTCACGTATAAAAATGTTTGGTGTCAAACCTCATCCCAATTACCGTTTTTAGAAGACAGTTTTATCCAGCTGTTGCTGTTTTTAGTTTGTCTTACTGCTGGAAGTGGAAATCGTTTAGTTACCATAATAAGTTTTTCACGATTTTCTCGAAAACGGTTCCAAAGATTGTTGTTTTTTTTTTTTCTAAAAATTCGTATACAATTTATACGCATTAATTACCCATCACTTTTAATTGACCCATTTTTAGAGGAAAATTCATTTTTGGTGGGCGGTTCTGGGGGTTGCAACAGTGCTTTCCTCCATTAAATTATCACTTCACTACAATCTAAAATTATCACTTATGGATTTATGATCTATTTATAATCAGGTTCAATTAAAACTTAGTAAGTCATCTTGGTATGAACTTCATTATGAGTTAAGTGATGTGTTATATATTATAACTAATGAACAGCCCTTCTCTTAATACGGATCTTTAAGATTAGAGGTGACCCACTTGGTCTCGATTAAAAAGAATCTCTGAAAATCACAGAAATTCTTTGCACAATTTCTGATCGGGAGGAAAGTGAGAATCTAGACCACTTCCTCCAGCGGTTTATCCAGTATATGATGAAAACTGCCTTGAGATGATGGTTTAGGTCCTCTGTTCACTCCTGTAGCGATGTTAAAAATGAATATAGTTTGTTAAAATTCAGAATGTCTTAATTTTAATTAATATGTAGATAAATGTAGTAGCAAAAAAAAAAAAAATGATTTAATTTTATAAATGTTGGGTTTATAAAAGTAATCAGAATTTTAATAATTATTTTTCTCTCTTTTTAAATTTTATTATATACAATATACAATTTATGTATACATTGACTCACGTTCAAAAATATGACACCATATAAATATTCTTTTTTGAGTTGTTTGACTAAAAATGTCTGAACTATTTTTTTTTTTTCTAATTTATTATGACCAAGATTATATTGTAAAATTCAGTTTAAAAAAAAAAAATGTAAAAAAAAGAAGCTATTTCTTTAACAAAATAAATTTATTAAAAAGTGTTATGACATGTTTTCACACTCAGAAATAGACAGCTGTTTTATGTACATGTAAAACTTCATTAAAAATTATTAATTTAATCTTCGTTAGTATTTAGTAGGATTGTCTTTGCGGCATCGATTCTGCCAGTTAATGTGGCCTGAATTCTGTTCCACTTTTATTAAGATGATTTCTTTCAATTCTTTAAACTGTATATAATTGCGGTTTTTCTTATTTGTAGGTCAAGATAATGTCACAGATGTTCAATTATATTTAAATCAGAAGATTGTGTGGGAACAAGTCGTTTGAGCATCAGATTTAAAATTGATTAGTGATCCCTAATTATTTGTCTTTAAAATTCAATGCAAGCCCATTTGTCCATTTTGTTATCTGTAATACCAGATTTCCCACCCTATTAGCAGCTGTCAGCTCTTTCTTTGATTGTAAATTCCTATGCGAATAAATTTTTTTTTGTCCTTAAAGTAACCTTGTAGCTGTCCGGCCATTATAACCATATTTCCTATACATTCTTATTGTTTCACAGGACACTATCAATACCTCTTGCTGTTGAAAACTCTGTTTCCAATTTTGGTGCACTTTTTATAAGATTTTTTTTTTTCTATTTCCCTCAGAAGCCATCTTTCATCTTGTTCACTTAACTTTTTCCAATGGTAAATTTCTTACCTTATCGACTATCCTGCTCTCTATAGCGGTTTTTATATCATTCTATTACCTCATAAGCTGTTGACGGTGGCTGATTAATAATTTCTAAAATTTATCCTTCTTATACTATAACCGATCTTATAATTATTAATTACAATTTCACGAACTTGAATATTTGTTTGCTTCATGTTGAATTAACCTTTAACCTCCGATGCTGACAATTGAATAAAGACAAGAGAATGATGAATTAGAAGTAGTAAAAAATAAAGTAATAAATAAAAATTATTAATATGGCATTGGCGAGTAAAATTAAGTTATTACATAAGCACAGCTATACACTTTGAAGTGTGACTACATGGTATAAATATTGAGAAAACTTATTAACTCGATGTGCAATTCAGATTAGATTTCTTAATCTTTTGGAAAATTCTCTCGAAAACGGTTCCAACGGATTCTATCTGCACAGAAATAAACCAATCACCTTTATTTGGACGTTTTTTTTTCTTTCGACAAAAATTTGATTCTAGGAGAATATTGGAGAAACTAAGACTTGATAACCTTAAATTTCACTACCTAACCATATTATTTTTGGCAGCGCTGTTATGCGGTCTGCTAAGTAACCAAATTCACTAAACCTAAAACTATATATGTATTGTTTAGGACAGCTGTATTTTTATTAAAAATATCAAGTTTAAAGAAAATTTATCAATTACAATTGTTATAATTTGTCGTAAAAGGAAATGATTTTTTATTAGTTACGCTATTTTCACACACACACATTTACTACTGATAAAATTTATCGCACTCAGAAGAAACATATTTCAATAGCTAATTTAAATTAGCATGATTTACAGCATTAGAAAAGAATTAAAAAAAGATTTGAAGTTATACTTAGACATGATAATATAATAATGTATACTTTCAAAACGAATGGTTTCAATTGCCTGGTATAAACATTATATATCACAGATAATTAAGAGTAATAGGACTATTTTCTATTATGTTATCTAGGTTAATATAATTAGATGATAACTAGTTTCTTCTTTGTGTATATGACGTAAATGAGAAATCGGATCTTAACGATCTTAATCTGATGTGGTGGATATATTTATTGTTTATTTTGACCAAAATGGTGTATTGCGTTAGTAATAAAATTTTTTGAAATTGGTTTCTCATCGATGTGAGAAGTGTTAGGGTATACAATTACTTACCCAAAGTAAGAACTTGGTTGAAGTGATTACATTGTAATCCAGAAGACAGCGCCAACAGCATTGAACGAACCCAAACAATAATTGAAATTTAATGTTTAATTTAGTCTTCCTCAGCATCGTTAAAATCAATTTTTCAATTTAGCTGTTTTTGAGGAAGATTTGAAATAATGCTTCGAATAAAAGTGATAGAGATTTTTATGTATAAATAGCATGCGAAGTTTTAAAGAAACTCGTTGGATCGCGATAATAATATCTAAACTAAATATCAAATTTGAACTTCCTGTCAATTTTTCAATTTTGAGATATTTTGTTCACACAAAAACACATTTAATTCCGTAATAACTTTTTAAAAATATTAATTACTCGTATTTATTTATTGCTTGATTTTATGAAGGACAAGGAGTGTGATTTGATTTTATTTTATTATGATTCTTTGTAATTAATCTAAGCGGAATGAATGTATTTAATTTTATATAATAAATTGTTATAGCTATATGTAATTTATAACTTTTTTTATTTGTTTACTATTATCTATCATGTCATTTTATATGACATTGTGATATATCTTTATATATATAAATCAACGGACTCAGGTTACATTTTATATTTGAGTACCTTTTCCAATGTTTATATGTTACAAATTTAATTTAAAAAATCCCAGTAAATATATTTAGCAATTAAAATTTGTCTTAAGATTTTATTTCTTTGTAAAAGGAAGTATTACGATCGTGTTAGATTTTGGAAAATTGAATTTTCATGGGAAATATATTATGTGTGAACAAAATATTTCAATAAAAGAAAATTCGCAAGAAGTGTGAATTAGGTTTCGGACAAATTCTATCAACCGGATTTTTTTTTTTTTTTTTTGCAGTTTTCGCGATCTTCTAGAAAATGGCTGCAATGATTTTCTTTTAAAACTTGCACCTACTTTCCTAACTGCTCCAGATATATACACCTATCACTTTTGTTTGAAACATTCTCCCTCCACCCCCCCAAAATTGATTTTAAATAGTGCGGAATTTGTGCCATTAAACATGTCAAATGTTAAATAGAATTGGTTCATTGCTATTGGCATGCTCTTCTGGACTATAATGTAATCACTTTTGTACCCCACCACTTTTGTACATTTATATCTTACCAAATGTGTAAATTTTTTATATTTAAAGAAAAGTTTTCGTTTTATATTATATACGAGGGACATTTAATAAGTAACGAGACAAATCGGTGTAGCTCAAAAACCAATTATTTAATCAATACGAAACTTTGGCTACTTTTCAACATAGTCCCCAGCAACATTTATACACTTGCCCCATCGTTCTTATAATTAGTGTATGGCTCTGGTATAAAATTCTTCTGGGTTGATCTTGAAGCCACCACTTTTGCACCTAATTTTTAACTTCTTCATTGGATTGAAAATGTTTCCCACGTAGAGCCTCTTTAAGGGGTCCAAACAAATGGAAGTCTGATGAGGCGAGGTCTTGGCTGTAGTGGGGATGTGGAAAGATCTCCCAGCCCACTTTTTGAAGTGTTTCTTGAGTTAACTGTGCCATGTGTGGGCGCACGTTGTCATGAAGCAAAATCACGTCTTTAGTCAAGAATCCACGACGTTTCTTTCGAAAGGCAGGCCTTACTTTGTTTTTGTGAGCATATCTCTGTAATACTGGCTGTTGATGGTTCCGTTGATCTTCGAGTTAATGCGAAGATTCGATGGAGGAAGTTGCAACTTCAACCAGTCGTCCACTTCTTGTTAGTCACAGGCATTTTAACTGTTCTACCCATTTGTAAACGATGGTACGGTTCAAACAATTATTCCCGTTAAACACTTCCAACATTCTTTCGTAGATTTCACTAACTTTGATACCCTCTGCAACTAAAACTCTAATCACTGAGCATGGTTTTTCCGAGGTGCAATGCTCGAGCGGACTCGCCATTTGTTAACTGAATACATTTGAGGTTATGCTTACCAAATACTCTCGAACAGCTGATGAGAAACTAAGTACAAGGATGCCAACTTGACACACTGAAACTATTGTAGTGATTAAAAGAACCGTTTCTGAGCTACAGCGATGTGTCTCGTTATTTATTGAAATGACCCTCATAATTTGTGTCAATTATAAGAGCTTGTCGTCTGAGTGTTTATATTTGATACACTTTCTTTCTTGCTGTATTAGTACGGCGAAGTTCTAGTTTGATCTATATATATAGGGTGACCAGAGTTATATGCTCCACCCACTTTTTTTTTAAACGGCGGGAAATTTCGAAAAAATAGAAAACACGTATTTAATCATTTTTAGTCTAGTTTATTTTCAGTGATTGATCCATTTTTTATACCCCAATATCCCGAGATACAGCATCCAACTTTTTTTTTTCAAATGGAACATTATATCATATTTTTATAGTACTTGAGCCTCTAAAAAAAAAAAAAAAATTTAAAATCGGTTAGGTTTTTCAAAAGTTATGGTAATTTAAAATATGAAAAACAAATTTCAGTTTAATGTCAAAATTACCTTATTTTTTCTTTAAAGAAGCTCTTCAAACTGGGCACCATCAACGGATAGGCAAGCCAAAGCTCTGGACTCCCACGCTCTGTTTGTAGCAGCACTTAGGTGGCAAAGTCAACATCTAGGCAGGCTAGAGTTATTCGACGTTCCATATCTTCGACTGAAGTCATGGGATTAAGGTTACTGTACATTTATTTTTTAGATATCCCCACAAAAAATGCACAATTTTATGGACTGATGAATCAAAGTTTACCAACAATGGCCTTCTTAATCGTTGGAACTTTAGAATATGGCAGAAGAAAATCCACAAGTTACCTTCGCCACACGCCATTAGGTTGTTTTTTCTACAAATGTTTGGTGTGGAGTTTGAGGAAACCAACTAATCGGCCCATACTTCTACAGAGGGAACTTAACTGGTGAAAGGTATCTAACTTTTTTAAGAGAATTTTGCCAGTTTTGCTTGAAGATGTTCCTCTAAAACGTCGGTTAGATATGATTTTCAACAAGATGGTTGCCCGGCACATAATGCGAGAGTTGTTCGACGTTACCTGGACAGAAATTTCCACGAAAAGTGGTTAGGAACTCATGGTCCGATCCAATGGCCACCTCGACCTCCGGACTTAACCCCAATGGACTATTTTTTGTGGGGATATCTAAAAAATAAAGTGTACAGTAACCTTAATCCCGTGCTTCAGTCGAAGATATGGAACTCGAATAACTCTAGCCTGCCTAGATGTTGACTTTGCCACCTAAGTGCTGCTACAAACAGAGCGTGGGAGTCCAGAGCTTTGGCTTGCCTATCCGTTGATGGTGCCCAGTTTGAAGAGCTTCTTTAAAGAAAAAATAAGGTAATTTTGACATTAAACTGAAATTTGTTTTTCATATTTTAAATTACCATAACTTTTGAAAAACCTAACCGATTTTAAATTTTTTTTTTTTTTTTTTTTTAGAGGCTCAATTACTATAAAAATATGCAAAAAAAAATATAATGTTCCATTTGAAAAAAAAAGTTGGATGCTGTATCTCGGGATATTGGGGTTTAAAAAAATGGATCAATCACTGAAAATAAACTAGACTAAAAATGATTAAATACGTGTTTTCTATTTTTTCGAAATTTCCCGCCGTTTAAAAAAAAAGTGGGTGGAGCATATAACTCTGGTCACCCTGTATTTCTTATTAGTTTTTATTTCTATTTGTTATGTTTAAAAAACAAAATAAAATCCTTTTAGGGAATTCCTGGGCATGTGTGACTTAAGAGGGGGTGGCCTCGGGAAGCTCAATAATGTTTTGCCTAGCACCTACTAGTACAACCTCATACTGAAATCTTACTTCGGTTTTACAAGGAATTGAAAACACATCTTAATTCTCAATCTACATCTACCCTAAAAAGGAATTCTCAAGTATCACAAGTTCCTTTCTTCTGCACAACCGATTTACCTTCAAATTTCAACATCACCATTTAAACCTTCGCCGCCGACAATACTACCATTCTTACCTATAAAATACTGATCTATACTCGCTGTCTCCTCACTCCAATTTTACCTTCACTCACTAGAACCTTAGTAACAAAATGGCGAATATAAATTAATCCCCCCAAAAAAATTGTCTTTCCCTTATTCACAACAAATTTTCACTTTTTATAGAATGTTTTATACAGACTTCCGGTTTTCTGTTGAAAGAACGAAGTGATCTAAAAATCTACCATGTAAAATCCCCTGCCATATTGTAAAAGTTTCTTTTTATATCAACAGTATTTTAACTGTTCACTAGAATCACCAAATTTCATTTATATTTGTAAACTTTCTAAATCTTGTTAAAATAAATTCCAGGGAAGGGATTAGCTCACTGGTCTCCTTTGCGGAGGGTCCTGGGTTCGAGTCCAGCTGTGCTGCCCTTAGATTTTCTAAAGCCTTCTAAAGCTCACTGTTCTGTGATGGACAGTATTGTTTGTAACGAGAGAACTCTGTCCCGGAGGCTGGCAGTGCACTGAGATGGCTCCAGGGCGCCAATGACCATAGATGTTGACGCGCCTTAAATTAAAAAAAAATCATAAATTCCATCAAAACTATCTTTACACCCTATTCCTTTTGGCGGGGACCTGTGTTCCTTAAAGCAATTTCTCTCAATCCTCGAAGACGGCTGAACAATGACCACCATTCATCTGTCACTTCATTTGTTTTTACCATACGACTTATTTATTTATGCCTCCTATTAGCGCAGTTTTAAATATTCATTAACAAAATTATATAAAGAAATAAAAAAAAAAAAAAACAAACTGAAAATTGGGTAACATCTGACGGATGTTTTAATATTAAAAGTAATAATTTAGCTGAAGAATGTATATCCTTTTTTAAACAAAGAAACTTGGCTTTTGAAGAAATAATTTTGAAATTTTTGCAAACCTATTAACATTGTTCATTTTGTGTCAATATTTTTTTAAGAAATAAAAAAAAAAAAAAAAAAAAACAACTTACAGTTCCCATAGTATGAATCATGTTCTATAAATATTTTCTGCATTATGTAATAGTTTGTGCAAACTTTAGCTTTATTATCCAGATCATATGTTACACCATCATTACTTAAACTAAGGTTATATATCTCATTGTGAAGTAAAACCATTCATCCGGTTTGTAAACTAATAATATAAATATTAGTTTTATTCATATTTTTTGTTTGTTTGTTTGTTTGTTTTCTTCTGTATTCTATCTTCTTTCATTTACTTCCGCTGTTTCCTTTTTATATTGAAGTGGCCAATCGATGTTGAAATTTGCATTTATATTTGGGGAACTTTCTATATATTACGCTAATATAAAATTCTACCAAAATTTATCTTCACTTTAAAGAAAAGGAAATGTATTTTTTTTTGTGGTCTTATGAGATTTTTTTTTCTTTTTTCTTTTAACGAATGGTTCGTGATTGCGTGTGTAGTGTGTGAACACGTTATCTCAAAACTTGCAGGAATTCAAACTTGACACACTGTTTAGAGTACTTCCACCGCTGTCTGACAGTGAAGGGTTCGATAAAAAAAAAAAAAAATCCGTTAACCAGAATTGCGACTAAGCTCCAAGAAATACAGAAATAAATTTTTTTTCGCTTATTAACCGATTTTTTTGTTTTGTTTTTATTTTTATTTAAATTAACTGAAGTTTTAAAGAAAATTGGAAAACATATTCCTATTATTTCATATCAATTAATGTTACAAATAAAGTTGAATTTAAATTAATAATATCAATATACTTTCTTTTTTTTTATTTTATTGGTTCATGTCCAAATGTTGAAATAAGTGTGCAATTCGTGACAAGGTTATATGTCTAATTTTAGCAAAAACCTGACATTGTACCAACTTTAAATTCAACCAACTAAAGTAAAATCAAATATATGTTTATATTAGCGTTATTTTTTTTTATTTTTTTATATTATTAAAAGGCACTTTATTATACTTTTATTTTTTGAATTTAAATAGTTAAAATACGTGTCGAATAAGTGTCGAAAGATTGAAAATGCAGTTTCCTCCGGAAATATATGTTTTTGAGGTCCCCCTGATTTCGGAAAAAAAAAAATGTTTGTAGCGATTAATTTGAATTTAAAAATATAAAGAATTGACCTAATTAACTATATAATATAGAGCACGAATGGGCATGTAAATAAGGGGGGGCCAGAATGAATTTCATATGTCGTTCGTGGGTCGTATCAAGTTAATGCGTCGTCATTTTTTATTTGGTATTATTTATTTTATTTTTAAGAACTAAAAATAAAGAAAGTTGAACTGGAGTTTCTCTTATACAGGTAAGAGGTATTGTGATCAAGTTAAATTTTCAAAATTAATTTTTCACCCAGACGATAATGATGTTTTTTGAGGTCCCGTGAGTATGAAAACATGTTTTCCGCGAAAGGTTTGTATATATACACTCTAAATTAGTGATATATATATAAACGCTTTAGTGAAACGCGTTATTATTGCATATTTGGCTGGACGGTATTTTCAAATGGTTTGCAAAGATTTTTCTGGGAAGAATTAACACTAAATTTGAAACGCAGAATTATATCCTAGGTTATTATTAAAAGATTGGATTAATATAAATACACAGAGCAAAATACTGAAACTTTAACACCTTATTCATGGATTATACTCGTACTAACCAAACGTGCCTATATGTCCTGAGGCATTTGCCTCAGAACATTGGATTAAGCATGGATTTGAGGTATGGCACAGGCATGCCATTAGTTCTGAGGCATTTGTGACGTAACATTTTTAAGTTTATTTGGTTAAAGGTTAACGTGGATTGGATTAGGTTAATTGATTTATTGGAAGGTTAGAATGTTAAAATGTGAGTCCCCACCCGGTTAAGGTTGGACATAACTGGCATGAATGTTCATGCCAAATAATATTTTTTTTTTAATTTAAGACGCGTCAGCATCTATGGTCATTGGGCGCCTGGAGCCTTGTCATTGCACTGCTAGCCTCCGGACAGAGTTCTCTCGTTACAGCCATCACCGTACAGTGAGCTGTAGAGGCTCACTAGGAAGAAAAAAAATCTAAGGGTAGCACAGCTGGACTCGAACCCGGGTCCTCCGCGTGGGAGTCCAGTATGCTAACCACTTAGCTATTCCCCTCCCTCAATAATAATTTTAACACAAAATTATTTATAAAAAAAAAAGTGCAAAACATACGAGCAAGTTTGGTTAGTATAACTCTTGAATAAGGTGTTCAGTAGTTTAGTGTTTTGCTCTGTGTATTTATATCAATCCAATCTTTTAATAAAAACCTAGGATATTATATTTTTGTGTTTCAAATTTAATTGAAGTAATAATGCCTTCAAAAAATAAGAAGAACGAAAAATAGCCCGAGCCAAAAAAAAAAAAAAAATCGTCCAGCAAAATGTGATCTGAAAAGTGGTCAACATTGTAATGCGACCTTTTTCGAGAAATGAATTTTGTAAAAAAGAGTTTTGTTGTCGTAAAGATAAAATGAAGTTCTCAGAATTATCTCCATTTCCTGATAGAATTATAAAAAACTTATTAGAGTTATAACAAGAAATGATTTACAAACTTGATATCTGATTCTGTTTAGTTACCACCACCGTATCTGACATGAAGGTTATGGGACAATATTTATCAGCAGAAAGTGCGATTTTACTGAATGCTTTTTTTTTTTTTTAATATCCCTTTGCCTTCTTATGTTTCTTAGCTGTTTCTGCTGTAAGAAGAAGTATTATGGTAGTATTAGATTTTCAAAGTAGAGTACCTGCTGAAAACATAACTATTCAGTTTATATTCAAAAATTTTTCAATTTTTAAATATTTTTTCGGGAAGTGCCTTTAAACCTTCACTGGGTAGCTGATAAATTGTATTATAAGAAACCATTCTAAAAATATGATATATTCAGGTGTACCTTATAAATTATATTATACCTTTCATAAAATCATGATATATTCGGTGCATTAGATCCATTATTGATGACATACTGAACTGGTACTGTTGAGCACTAGCTAGTAAATATATACCCTTCTCGCAACTTCATCCATAGGAACTGATAAAGAATAAAATGACATTGACATTTGCGCTTTGGAATTAGGTTTAAAAGTCCAACATTACGGTGCTCTGTGGCAAGTGTCAAACCATATCCCAATTTTGTTAGAGGTTTTCAATGAATCTAGGTGACGGACCGGGATTGCCAACTGTAACTCTTAAAAAACAATAATCTAATCGGAAAGAGAAGTGACTGTAAAATAATTACGTGATGCCAAACATTGTGAAATTCAGAGATGTTTTTAAGCAAAATTGAAAATGTGCAAAATTTTCAAATATTTTCAAGGACGATGAAACTTTGTCCCAAAAAAAAGTTGCAAAGTGCATTAAGAATCATTTTATATGCATATAAAGTTTTTTTTTTTTTTGGCGCATCGACAGTTGTGGTCATTAGCGCCCCTAAGACTGTTTTCTCCTCGATTTTTTTTCTCCACAAACTGAGATGGCACGTTCTTCTCCACCTCGTGCATCCAACACAATATCTTGTCCAGCAAGCTAAGGTGGAGCAGTCGGTTATAGACCATGATCCCACGCATCCCCTCTTACTACATCGAACCAGTCGACGAGGAGGAGCGTGGATATCCTGATTGTGCCATCCCTTGCATTAATAATATCATTTTGGGCATAATATTCATTTATAAAACACCCTCTAATAGTATTTCATGTAGTGCTTTTACTGTTAAGTTTTTTTTTGTTCATATTTTCTGAATCTTAAATTTTTTATCAGACTCAACTCGTTTCCATTTTATATTCTCTTTTCTTTTCAAAAGGCTATTTGGGTCTGGGGGGAAGTACTTGTATTTAATATTCCTTCTCCCCGAAGGTTTCCTAAAACTAGTTATCTTGGAAATAACATACTCTATTAGCTCTATTTACATGTATACAAAATATATACATTATTTACACTCATTCATTCAGTCCTTTCAGTCAGGAAAAAAAAAAACATTTTCATGCTAATAAATACAGTCGTACTAATAAATACATTCATACCCATAAGTGCAATTATACCATGTTCACACAGAGGGGAGAGTACTCGATATTCTTCTCCCCTTTTATTAAACCTAACCTAATCCTAGCCTAGATGTTATAATAATAACCAACTCTCTTCAAAAAAGCAAATAGCCTTGTTTTATACGAAGACCCTTCTTCTAACACTGCGCGCAAATCATGTGGCAGGCTTGCCTGTTCCCTGTAGTGTCGCAGTGCTTGACACCGTTCCAATATATGAGATACCGTCAATCTTTCTTTACAACAAGTGCACCTCGGTCTTCTCCGAGGAGGTACCCATGGGTCATTCTTGTGTGTCCAATCCTCAGTCTCGTGAGCATAACAGATTTACGCCGCGCGAGATTCTCAGCTTGCACACTTCGCACATTTGGTTTAATTTCTTTTAGTTTTTCATTTATTTGATCCCACTGATACTGCCATTTTCTGATAATTCTTTCTTTTATGTGAACATATAAAGCTTCTTATTTATTTATTTTAAATCAAAATATAGCCTTAACAATGAAACGAAAAACTCTTACACCTGTCTATTTATATAATTTCTTCTAAACGAATCTAACTAAACAAAAGATACAAACTTCTAGCCAGAATGAATATATGATCAACAATCAGGACTAAACATTTCACAATAAAAGACATCTATCTCTCCTAGCACCTAAAGGACATGCCGATCTTGAACTTTACAGATCAGCTAAACGACTTAATATCAACAAATTACAAACACTTCAATTTAAAAATCTTCCGCCCTATTGTAAACCTTCCATACTATGTTAGTAACCTAATTATTCATAAAGATATCAAAAATCCTTTTGATATCCGTATTGGCTAAATCTCGTTATAATCAATTTCATAAAAACTTTTAACAACACTCCTAATCCTTTATAGTAACTAACTTATCCTGAACCACACTTTCTTCCAACTCTCGAAGGCGAGCGACTAAGGCCACGTGATCCAGTCTTGTTGACTAATGGTGAAAAGAAAAGGCAAAAATTTTCCTTCTTTTTTTTTTAAATTTTTCACCGACGTTTCGTCGAACATTGTTCGCCTTTTTCAGCAGAATCTTTAGAAAAAAGAAAATTAAAAATAAATTAACACATACACATATAATCAGTGTTATTTATAGGCCTATTGCACCAAGGCCCCACTTAACCAACAAAAATATTTTCAAGTATTAAAGTCAACGGCCAAAATAAAAAAATATAGCAGTTCATCTAATTTTGTACTTTCTCTTACTACTGTAAGAGGACGGATTGCGATCGAGTCAAATAGACGTATTTATACAGTCATACAGTCTATTAAACGTTCCCCCCTTCCCCCCCAAAAAATATTATTTCAAATTCAAAGGAACCAGAAAATAATTTCAATGAATACACAATTTCGAAATTTTAACACGATAGCAGTAAGGGAAAGGCTAAAAAGTCATAAATAAATTCATTAATTAAATTATTTAATAAATCGTAAATTGAAAAACCATAGAAAATGAGGTATTTTTAATGTATAGTCACAGTTTATTTATGGGTTTTTATAGCGACATAGACAAATTTATTTTCATCATAAAATTACCCATCAATTTTTAATTAAGAAATGAGTAATATAAAATAAGTTTAATTCTACACTTAAAAAAAAAAAAAATTAAATTTACAAAGATTCCATAAAATAATTTATTTACTTTTATTACCCTGAAAATTTAATATTATTTACACAGTAAAAGTAAGTAATATTAAATTAAATATTTGTAAAAGTAATTTTTGTTTATTTAGTATTTGTTAGACGTTTTTATTAGGAAAAATATTTATTGTTAACGATGATTCATCAAAGAATGTTATTAAATTGAAATTGCCGCACTGCAATTCTTTATTACATAATTTGTTTTATTATTTATATATATATATATAGTCTTTGAGGCAATTAAACATGTCCTTCTTTAATATAATGATAATGATTGGCCAAGGATAATGGACGAAAATGGGTGAATGCCAGTTACAATAAAAGTATGAATGATTTCTTAAATTTTCCTTACATCAATTTTCTCTTACTTCTATAACATGATTTGTATCAAAAATTGAGTTTTAATCGAAAAATATATGTTTTAAGGTTCCCAGAGCGGGAACAAATTTTTTTCTACATTGTGTGAACTTTTCCACTAATTAAGTTGGCAGTATTGTTTAGGTGATGGATCCCAACATTATATTTAAATATCACTAGAGAGAAAGGGGTGACCTAACATCGTACTACTCTCAGAGACCACTCAAAACTTTCTTTTAGCAAAAATATATTCGACCACAAAAAAAAAATCGCAGTTATATATTTATAAATAACATTTAACCGCAACAATCTATTTATAATGCAATTCGCTAGCCTTGAATTATTATTATTATTATTTTTTACACTAATTCTTGAATTGGATTGATGTAAAAAATATTAAAAAAAAATTATAAATGGAAAAGAACGAAAAAATTAATTTTTCTCCCCTCCTAGTAATTGACATTGCTTTTTCGAGGCATCGATGCACTTAAGTTTTGAATGGTCTATTGTCTGACGGCATTCCCATTCTTCATGTAGGGCAATATGGAGCCGTTGCAGAGTAGTTGGAGGCTGATCACCAGCTCTAACACGCCTCTTGAGCATGTTCCATAGGATACCTGACCGGAGTATGTGCAGGCCAATCGATCACATTTATACCAACTTTCTCCAAGAAGCGGGCAACAATTCCAGCTTTGTGTAGTCTAGCATTATCATGTGTAGTGGAAGAAGAAATAAAAAAATAAATAGTTTTGAAAAATATTTTAAATGAAATAATTTTGGCAAAAATAATGTATTTTAGAGAGTCAGGTACTATAATTTAAGGTCATTGCTGCTAGAGAGACAAAAGCATAGGAATCCGTTAGGAAAATAACAATGCCACTTGGCCAACTGTTTTGTAAGAGAAAATCCCCCGTTAGAGAGGGCATTCCTTCAAGACGGTCTGCATTCTGCTTTCAGAACCTGGTGTGGTTGTGTTGTGGTAACTTGTGGCGTGAGCGGTTTTGTAAAAGGGGCTTGTAAGAATAGTTTAAGAGAGTGAAATATCAGAAATAAGAAAGCAGTCACCACTGCTAACACTAAATATATTCTAATAAAATAATAACTACAAGTTATTTGCAAGATATTATAAACTTATTAATATATTGTGAAACTGCCACTGATTCTGAGAGGGCGAAAAACAAGTGTACTGCTTCGGTGTCTACAACAAACTATTATGTTTAATAGATCAATTATTAATCTAAAATAAGTGTTAATCTCTATCACTGGCATGAGTTTAAGAGAGCGATTCCTGAAGCAAGTGTTCTGGTTCTGAAAGCAGAATGCAGACCGTCTTGAAGGAATGCCCTCTCTAACGGGGGATTTTCTCTTACAAAACAGTTGGCCAAGTGGCATTGTTATTTTCCTAACCGATTCCTATGCTTTTGTCTCTCTAGCAGCAATGACCTTAAATTTATAGTACCTGACTCTAAAATACATTATTTTTGCCAAAATTATTTCATTTAAAATATTTTTCAAAAATATTTATTTTTGCATTTCTTCTTCCACTAAACATGCATTAACATTAACTGACCTCCCGATAAATAGAGCGAACGGTATGACTACCTCTAGAAGAACTTCTTCAATATACTTAGCAGCGATCATTGCGCGCCATATTCAACAGCAATGTACTCAAAGCGGGCCACTAAACTTATCTCATCCCACATCATAATTGATTGTCATTGACAAGGAGCACTTCCGTTAGTAGTAAATTGAATGAAGTTATTGTGTTTTTATATAGAAAAATATATGGGTCCCATGCCTTTTTGTGTCTGAGTGTATTTCAAATAAAAGTGATATGCCAAAATATGTTTAATAAGCATTCAAAATTTAAAAAATAAATCATTGATCAGTTTTCTTCAAAAATTGCAAAAAACTGGAAAGAAAAAAAAGTAGTGTGAAACAATTTGTAACCCTACACAATGACCCAGCCCTACCTGTTTAGCGGAGTCTGGAACTAAAGTGGTGTCCGAAACTACAAGGCTCGCTGAGGGAACACACGGCAAACACGTGCCACTGGCGTGTAAAAATGTATTAGTATAAGTGTTCGATGTTAAGGTGTTTAGGGGGTAAATGGTGCAGCATGAATCCCTTCGCAAAGGCACTGCAGAAAAAAATTGCTGCAGGGATTCAGGCCGCACATAAGTTATGGCTACCCAAACAGAGGGTAGAAAAATTCCCCATCACCCAGACTCCGCTGCGGGGCACGCTGCATGTATTAGTAGCTGAGGTTCCAAAATAGCTACCATCTACGTTTGTCTACCATCTTAGCTATCTATGCTTCCACAAAAGTAGAGCGCAGATGTTCCAGAGCAGAGACGAGAACTTGAATAAGGTTCCGCGACAATATGTCTGCCTCTATAAATATAAGGGATGACTCCCTCAAACCATTTGACTCATTTGATGACTGAAAGTTTCATGCCAGATCCAAAACTGATACCTAAACGGAAAATCATATTTGAGGCTCATGATATTTTTTTCAAGACCCTTTTGTTCACACTATTTAAGGAAAATTATAATGATTTTACATGATAAAGTCGAACATTGAAAATATTTATTCATATTCATATGTTGCCTAAATGTTATTGATAAATGTAAATATGAATTTTCCTTTCTTTATATGATGCAATGATTATACTTTTTTTATACTTAAATTATTATCTTCAAGTTGACATCTTACATAAAGTAGGTCAGACATTCCTGATAATATCTTTTACCTGTTTAAAAGTTGGCCATTATTTATTAAGCTTTTATAAATGGAATCGCCCAGACATGAATATAGATTTTACTTGGAAACAGTTGGCTAGCCTGTGTAATATCCTTATTAAGTCACTATTCCACAAATAATGTTCTGAGAATTCTTTAATAAAGTCCACATTTTCACACGAATCTTAGTATCAAAAGCATTTTATTAAGTTGATTTCTCTCCAATTTCTTAGCTTATATATAATTACATCAGTTATATTATCCTGTGAACGTAATACTACAAAAAAAAAAAAAATCTGGTGTGAAACACTCACACGATTTTCTCCTGATGTAATTAATACAATTTAATCAAAGATATTTTCTTCAAAATTGCAGTGTTACGTTTAGTTAGGCTGGCCATATGGTAGTGGGGATATTAGTTGTATATCTAAGCGGCATTATGTCAAAACAAAGAAAGTTCGTGCAAATTTAAATTCAAACTAACTGACGGACTTCCAATGCCCCTCTTAAAGAAATTTGTTTAGAAAAATGTTTTAAATAAAAGTGATAGTTTCCATATATTCAGAAAGCATTATAAGTTTAAAGAAAATCGTTGGAGCTGTTTTCGAGAAAATCACGAAAATAACATTCAATAAAGTCGCACTTCCGGTTAATGGACGTTAACTTCCGGTTAATTGTTCCGGTTAATTGCCTGAGAAACCTTCGTGTTAAATGCGGTGGTAGTACCTAAACGGAATATCAAATTTGAGTTACCCTGCGTTTCTTCTTTTTTGAAATATTTCGTTCACACATACAGTCTCAAATACATAAAACGTTTAGGCCATTCGCTAAAAAACAATTTTTTCGTATATTCAAGGAACTTCAAAACAAGTATTTCCGGTAAAAACTCAGTTTCAAAAAATTGACACCATCGCGATACTTCCTCTTTTTCTCCTGGTGAGAGGAAGTAGAAGTATTCCGAAATTTAATATTTTCCCGGAAAAAACTTGTTTAGTTTCCCGTGTTTTTCCCGAATGATCTCTATTTGTATGTGTGTCAACAAAATATCTTAAAAACAAAAAGTCACACAAACCTCAAACTTGGTATTCCGTTTAGGTTGACACGAAAGTTTCAGACAAAAGCCATCTACCGGAAGTTGGACTTTACTGAATGTTTTTCTTCCCTTTTTTCGCGATTTTTCTCGAAAACGGCTCCAACAATTTTCTTTAAACTCTTATATTTAGCTACACATATAAATTACCTATCTCTTTTCCTGTGAAAATTGATTTTTTTGGGAGTTCTGTGGGGGAACAGTTGGTTTAAAGCTTTTCTCTAAAGTACCAACCTCAGCATACTGTCATCTATGTAATATTAATCCATATCAGAAAGCATTGCTAGACTTCCAAGTTTGAAGCAAGATCCTTTCAAACTTCTAAAAGTTTTAAACAAGTTTAGTTCATGTAGATGTAGATTTTTTTTCTGTCTCAACGTTCTCAACGTTCACTCCTCTCCTACCCTAAAGAGCTCCTGAAGAAGGGCACCAATGGTATCCAAAACGTAGAGCAACAAAGAATTTTGTTTTTCTTTAAAAACTCCTCTGACCATTGCCGTACAAACATCTCATTATAAACCAATTTATTTATGATATAATTGTACTTTATTATTAAGTAAATGTCTTATTAATTACACGCTTTTTTTTCTTAACCTTCTCTCAGCTGATTTCTCTCACTGACCCTATCTTCTGCCATCTCTTGCTCAAAAACCGAAACTAGTATTTCCAATCCCATCCGAGATAGCGTGGTCTCTAACATAACATACGTATGTAGATGTAGATTGTTGTAGGGGATTATCGCACTGCGACCTGAAAGATATATTGTGCCTCACGGAGTCTTCTCAGTGCGCTACCGAGCTCCAAGCAGTGTTCCATAGCTACAGACAACACTGCTCATCATCGTACAGTGAGTATTAGAGGCTCTTAGGAAGAGAAAATCTAAGGGCAGCATGTTGGATTCGAACCCGGGACCTCCGCGTTGCTAGTCCAGCGCGCTACCATTGAGCTAATCCCTTCCTTTTCCGTTGGCTTAGGCCAATTAGTTAGGGACGGAGACCCTAGTTTGTGTACTGTGTTTGTCCTTGTCTTTAAAACGTTGAGTGTATCTAGTTTAAGTGTATTCTGTACTGTTCTGGCGAAGTGCATGGAGTACTGAGCTGTGGTAACCCGTAGGGTCGCTATTCCACAAGTAACTGCATGCAACAGATATACCCCTTGCGAGCAAACAACATACATATATTGTCGATTTGAGAATAAATTTGAAAACGGCCCGAACCGATTTAATAAATGGCCTCTAAAGATCAGTCAAAATCTCGAAGAAAATTTGTCGATTATAACTTGAGAAATACAAGATAGATGTAGTGAAGTAGATGAGTTATTGTTTTTTGGGTGGGGATTAAGAAATACAGTTTGAGAAAGTTGTTTGAGTTACTTTTGTTTTCTTATCGTGTCTAATGGACATTAGAATAAGGAAAACACTTGAAAAAAATTAAAAAAAAAAAAAAACTAAGAACCTACTACAAAATAATATTCTTTTTAATTTCTAACGCAATAATAGTTTTTGTATAATCAGTAAATAAAAAATGAATTCATGAATAACAAAAACATTACCCTCATCAATTTAATCATGACATTTTAAATAAAACAGTTTATATATTGACACAGCAGTAATTTAAATTAATGTTAACTATGATGTAATAATTGTGTCAGTTAAAGTATTATTAAGTTGTTGATCATAATATATTGGTAAAAATATATTTTTTTAAATATTTCCTTTTTAAATTATTATCGACTATGATCTATCCCCCAATCTGATGCACTAAACTCTCTAAGGAAAATTACTGTCTAATTAATCTTATTAATTGAATAAAATTAAGTTAGAAATTAACAAGTTATGATTCGTGCTGCTACTACACTAGCCGAGGTCCTGAAACGAAGAATCGCCACGAAGAACGCACCTTGCGGTTAGCTTTGGAACTACTTTCGGGACATATTGGTTTCTAAGTGCCACCACATCAGAGGACTTTTCTTTGTTGAGAGACGTTTTTCATACAATTTGTAATTGGACTATACCGTGCAATTAAAATTTGAAATTATTTCAAGGCCACTGATGGTGCTAAGCTTAGGTCCTAACATTGTACATAGTACAGTCTTGAGTTTAAAACCTTGAAATTATATTATATTTGATAGATAAAACTTGTGGAATTATAAGAAAGAGACCATTATTAGTAATGTAAGGAAAATATTGAGTTTCGGCCAGAAAAATAAAAAAAACTATCGATTTGCCAAGGTCATCACATATATAGTCGCTTTTTCAGGGAGAAAAAAATATTTAAGGAATTAAGATTAAAACACTTGAAACTAATAACTGATATACCATTTTAAATAAGGCAATATAAATAGAAAACTCAAGTACGTACACACTTGCAAACTTCGTGATATAATTTAAATTTCATCATCTTACAATTATCATATTCATTTTGAATTTGTGATCACGTGGCTCGGTTGTTCAATTCAACTCTTCCATACAAGTTGACTAATTATTATTACAGCTAATCTCAAGCGGTATAAATAGTACCGGGCAGGCTATGCAAGTTCGCATTCCCCAGTCAAACGTGTTCCACGTGTACACGTTCAAACGTGTACATATTGTCTGAATAATTTTGTGCAAATCGAAAATGGTATGAAGGGGTCCAGCTTTCTCTAGTTCTCCAAAAAATCCGGTGTGCCCACTCACACCACTTTCTCTGACTTTAATTAATACAATTTAGCCAAGAAATTTTCTTTAAAATTGCAACATTATGTTTAGTTGTGCTGGTCATAAAAATTGTGGTGAGGATTTTATTTGTATATCTGAGTCAGCTTATTTGGCGCGCTCTATATACCAAGAAAGCTTGTGCAAATTTAAATTTAAGCTGACAGACCTTCGGTATCCCTCTAAAACTAATTTTAACAGAAAAATATTTCAAATAAAAGTGATACGTTACTATTTATCTATTGCAACGTTAAAAAAAAATCGTTGTAACCGTTTTCGTGAAAATTAAAAAAAAAAAAAACTCTCCTGCGACTTTCCGTTTTTGAGATTTTCTGGTAACACACACATACACATACACACAGAGAGACCGACTATTCGCCAAAAACATTTTTATCGTATTCATGGGATCCCAAAATATGTATTATCGGTGAAAAACAAATTTCGAAAATCTGACACGATCGCAATACTTCCGCTTATAGTAAAAGAAAGTAAAAATAACTTGCCCCGTATTCAGAGTCAATCTTCCAGCTATAATTGGTAGTAATACAATTCAAAGAAAGTTTTATTCTGTGTAGTGTTCTGAACTTTTTCCGGTTAAAACAGTAAATCACCATTTATTCCCACCACTCCTCCTTCATCCAATCCTGAAAATAATTTTCAGACACACTTCAAGAAAGTATATTAAACTTCGCACATCCTGGTGCCCTGTTTATAGTTGAGCAGCTACTGATGTTGTCCGTTTAGTTGGATATCCAGAGGACAATCGTGGAAGCGAACTACCTTACTCCCCTTAAATTAAATACCAACGAATGATATCTTGCCGATAAATTGAAGTGACTGATTTCCCCGCTCTTCCACTTTCCATAAAAATGTCATAAATATTTTCTTTTTCTTACAGAACACTAAATGTTATAAAAATTAAAATATTACATCTATATTAGATTACTTGTACGAAATAAGAAACGTTTTCTATGAATTAGGAATAATTTATTTGTTTTGTTGTTAACTGTTTGCTTGTAGGCTATTTTTGGAAATCCCATTGGGGGGACCTTATACTAGCCAACTTAACTACCCATGATAATTTTTTGTTTTCCTAAATATAGGATGCTTATATTTGTAAAAATTAATACTTTTTCTGTTTCAGAAAGAAGAAGGAGTGATACCCGATGGAGGATGGGGTTGGGCAGTCGTCTGCGGTAGCCTAGTCATAAGTATGATAGCTGACGGTATTTCATTTTCTTTCGGTTTATTATATGAAATGTTTTTAGTTGAATTTGGTGAAAGTAAATCAGTCACCTCTTGGATTGGATCCTTATTTATGGCTGTACCATTATTATCAGGCCCGTTATGTTCAGCACTTGTAGACAGATTTGGCTGTAGATGGATGACAATTCTTGGTGGTATTTTATCTTGTACTGGTTTTATACTAAGTGCTTTTGCTACATCAATTTCACAAATGTATATTACTTTCGGAGTCATAGCTGGACTTGGACTTGGTTTATGTTATGTGACCGCAGTGGTTAGTGTGGCCTATTGGTTTGATAAGAAACGGACGCTTGCTACATCATTAGGCGCTTGTGGTACAGGGGTGGGTACGTTTTTATATGCACCACTAACTAGATACTTAATAGATGAATATACATGGCGTGGGGCAGTTCTCATATTGTCAGGTACTTTATTGAATTTGTGCGTTTGTGGTGCCTTGATGAGAGATCCAGAATGGTGGATAGAAGCGCAGAGATCCAGCAGGGCATCATCTGTCTGCCATGATTTAGAAGAGATCAAGAGAATGATTGAATCACCATTTATTCCTACCACTCCTCCTCCTCCATCCAATCCTGAACATAATTTTCAGTCACTTGTCAACTTACCAACCTTTGTCGATTCTTCAGATAAGGTATTTAGATATTTATAATATTCTTAAGAGATAGAGATATTCTATTTTTATCTTTTTTTTTCTGAAATGTTTCCATTTTTACTTAGGTATCCAATGAAGTAGTTGAAGAACTTTTGGGAACAGAACAAGCAAATCGCTTAACTGGAAATCATGTACACAAGAATGCAAGAAGTGTATCAGATACAGGAAGACTTAATTCTATATCAGAAGAGGTACCAATGTTTGGTTCTGATGGTGTTACAGTGAACTTTGCCCGTAGACCAAAAACTCACCATCGTCACAGTAGTAATCATCTGAGAAATATTAGAGTGCACAGGTCACTAATTTATTGGAAAAATAAAGTCATATTTTATTTTATTAGTGTGTTATGGTCGTTCTATTATGAATAGGTCATAGCGGTGTCTTTCCTCTTTATTATGTCTAACGGGAATATTGACTTGTACCTGCTTCATCTTTGTTTAAAAAGCTTGATGAACCAAAGTGTAATATTAAACATGTTTGAATTTAGTGCTTTTGTAATATCAATTATAAATAGGTATATTAAATTTCGCACTCAGAAATCCTGGTGCCCTACTTATGTTGAGCTTGTAAGTTACCATAACTTTTCTATCTGCTTTCACATCTCCTGGACGGTTTTATATGAGAAATTCCTAGTTTATTATTATTTTGAAGTACCTGCGTTTGTCATTTTAGAAAATGAATTTTTAGTTGATTTCATCTAAATAGTCGCTTTCCGAGATAGTTTAGAAATGAATGTTTCTACTTAATTAAAATAATGGCTCATCATTATCATGTTAATCATTATCTGAATATTTAAAACTTCTTAAGTTCCTAATAAATAGCTTGATTACAGAGATTTGAACTAAAACATCACTTTTATTGAATATGATTTAATTTTTCTATTGGAACAATAATAATAATAGAAAAATATATGTAACTGATTTACAGAAATTCCGTAATGTATCGAGGAGCAATATTGAATATACAAAAATACAGACTGAGAGCTTCATCGTGCCCAAATATTTACAGGAATTCCATGACAACTATTGCAAAAGAAAGGCCGGATGATGTAAATATTCTTAATAATATTTTAAAATCTTTGGCCATTGAAAAATATCGATTGAATGATTGAAAATATTTATTTATTAATTTCTTATTATTTTCAGGATTGGAAAGACGAGCTATTAGAATTATTAAAAGGCATGACAGATGTATCAATGTTTGGTGATCTCCATTTTTTATTAATGTCTTTGGCCACAATACTATTATTTATATGGTTTATTGTTCCATATTTTTATATCGCTGATTATATGACTATTCTTGGTTATAAGGATGAACAGTCATGGATATTATCAGCCATTGGTGCTGCAAACACGTTCGGCATGGTAACTACACACCAATCTGGTAACTGCACACCTCTATTATTATTGTAACCAAATATTCTTGTTTTTGTGCATATAAATACAAATGTATTGTAGATTATTTTTTAACAATAATTTAGTTACATTTTTTTGTGTTTTAAATTGCTTTTTCTACAATACATTTGGTAAATGGTTTTACAATATAATGTAGTGGAGCAGTAATTTGTAGAATTAGATTTAATTAGTTTTCATAGATATAAATAAAAATGGTTTACTTTAAACTATGGGCTTTGGGAATATTTTTTCGAATTAAGAATGGCAGAATTTACTGATGTTTCAAGTTTTATATATGTAGACAATGTATTTTGTTCCTTTGAATAGTTTCAAATGGACGGTTGGTTAGCGGTAACGTAACTTGTCTTAGAGAATCTTCAAATTGAAAATATAGGGATATAAATAACAAATGAGGTGGACTACTTGGAATTCATTGAAATGCAAAGCTGGGGAAGACATTTTTTTAGTTAATACAAGAACTAAGGGAATCAAAACTTGTCACTACAAGCTTTTACTATCGCTTCTAAGATAAATAAGAAATCCACTGTCCATTAAATATATTTAGTTCATATTCGCTTTGATTAGATGAATCTAATTTTGACAAAATTTCTCAAGTTATCTAGGTAATTCTTTTCAAATTATTTTTCATTTAAGACTAGAAATCATAAGGGAATATAAATAGCAATAACTGGAATTTAAGCACAAGTTTTATATATTGATAAGCATATTTAATTTGTGCAATTTAATAGACGCTGTAGGTAATGTCATCAACAGTGTCCAGTGAAAGTAAAATAAAAGTATTGTTGAACACATTTTATGTCGTTTACATCAAATGCAAAGTCCAAATCACTTAAATTTCAGGTTAAAGAAAAGTGAAGATATAATCCCCTAAACCAATATTTTGATCAAATACTCCTTGCAGGGAGGGCTGCCATTTTTTTCTATGTGAAGATCGTAGAGAAGGGACCAATTACATCAATCCACATTTCTACAAATGGGCAGTTTATAGTATGTTGAGCTTGCGAAGCTAAGCCAAGGAGAAGGGGCTTCCCTTTGAATTGACTAAAGATCTCTTGTAATAGTTTTGATTAGTTAGATTGGGGTTTTGACTACAGCAAAGTAAAAGAAACTGGAATATTTTGGCCTTAGAATTGAAGTATTGGGAAGTATGAATTTGTTTGTGATATTCAAGAAACTTAAACAATGAAGATAGGGTATTCTTCTTAATTTTAGAAATATTGTAAAGTTGGACGGAATATCCATTAAACACTTTTTGAGAATGACTGTGATAAAGTTAAAATTATTGTTGCGGACAATTATTGTGTTCAAGCCCAGTAAGAAAAATAGTAATAATAAATTTTTTAATTTGAAAGGTGGAACTCTTCTGAATCGTCCAGCAGGTCGCGATCACTTAGATTCATCCTATCCTTATGAATATATTTTTAAAATTAGTTTAAAAAACAATCCAACTCCTCTTTAACTGAAATTGAAAAATGTTTATTGAGGCACGCAGGTTTATAAAACAAACAAATTCCAAAAATGAAGCGATGTATTACAAAACATACAAGTTTTACAAAACAAATGAATTCAAAATTATTGAAATGGTTAAGGGTTGTTTCTATAACTTTGTATAATGTCATCTGGAATTTTATCTTGCATTCCATGCTTCTTTTGAAGCATGCCATGACAGATAAATTCCTAGTGTTATCCACCATTGCGGACACACATTCATATATATACTATGGTGTGCTTTTCTGTTCTTTCCACAGCTCATTATGGGTTTTATGGGAGATCATCCACGGGTAAATGTAACAATGGTATATGCTGGATGTCTCTTTGCCACTGGAATATTTACACTGCTTATACCATTTGTGGCTAAAGCATTAGTACCACTTCTATGTGTATCTATTGGATTTGGGATGTTTGTATCATCAAATTTCTCTTTTACACCAACAATACTGGTGCAGTTGATTGACCTGGAGAGATTTACCACTGCTTATGGGCTCACCCTGCTTTGCCAAGGGATAGGAAATCTTCTTGGTCCACCGTTAGCAGGTAATCTATTTGTTATACTTAAATTATTATAAAAATATTATGGAAGTTAAGTTTTGGTTAAAAGAATACATAGAACTAGATTTTGAAATTAAATGATACAGGATACATGAAGCACTTCAAAATATTTTAGCTAGGATATACTATTATGTAACTGGGATGTTTATAATCTTTGGCTATTCAAAAATTGCACTTAAAGATTAATGTTTGGGCCACCTTTATAGACTAGATGCCCTAGTTTTAAGAAGAAATCCTGTCCAGATTATCTCTTTCGTATTGTAGAAAACTACGAATCGGAAAGTTCAGTTATTACCAGAGCATATTTGGCCACCAGTACAGGAACAAAAGTTGCCCGCATGGTGATCATGTACCATCGGTCATGAGAATGCAAAAGGGAGTTGGAGCAGCGAGCCGTACTGTTAAGGGCAGTCTTTGCAAAACTGGTATATTGCTCCGAAGTTCCAAATATTCGTGGAAAGTTCAATTCCAAGTTGGCGAAAGACGAATTTCATCTCGGTCGCCTATTATTGATCCGGATGGACGAGCAAAGAAATAATCATGAAATACAAACCTAAAATTTGTTAGAGTATATTAGATTCGAAGCTTCCTTTTAAGCTAGTATAAACAGCAGGTTGACTCTTGGTTTTATTAATGTAATTAAAACGCAATATTTCTTAGCCACCTACACGCGAGTAATTGAAACTATAGCATTATCGCTGAAATGTTGATATTGCATTTTGTGATGAGGATCAAATAAAATAATTACTTAATAATGCTTAGGAACTTAAGGAAATTTTATTAATTGACATAATCTCCAAACATATTGATATTCATAAGTTAATTTTAATAGTCTTTCTCAATTTGTGTATTACCCCATTCATTTCACTATAACACACAAAACACAATTACCTCCTCAAATCTTAAACTTATCTTTACTTAACTTATCTTAACACTCTCTTACAGTTTTAATTATAATAAAAATTTTCATTACTAGATTAAATTGCCACAAAAAATCGACGAACAAAAATAACAGGAATAACCTTTCAAATTTAACTGATCTTGAAATCTTTAGTATCCTTATTTCAGACAAAAGTGCTATCACATTCCCGTGATAGCATAAGTGCTATCACGATATCCAGATATGTTTATTAAATATCATATACTTCAGTATTTCAAGATACATAACATGTCTCCATTTTGGCCTTTTCCTTTCTCGTTTAGTTATAAGTTCCTCTTCATCGCTTATAAGTGAATTTTCATTGGGAGCCCCCGCATTTTCATCTCTTGTATCCTATAGCTAGTCGTCTTGTTTATCATTCATTATCAAGTTTGTCCATTTCTTGTTCGATTACGTCTTTACACTTCCTATCTATTCTTGGCTAGAAATACCTTTGATAGGATCCTTAAATTGATTCATTACATCAAATACAACATCTCTTCCACAAACTATAGTTCTTCCATTTTATAATCTGTAACTATTAACAAGTATTCTACAAAAGTACATTTCATGCCTTTTCTTCTAGTATGTATCTTTTTTCTTTATGTATTTGCAAATAAGCAGTGGTCCCAAAAATTTTTAACTTCTCAAAATTCGACATGACACAATGCCAAAATTCCGGGGCCTTTAAGCAAATTCAATTTTCGGCAGTTTTCTCTATAAAGACCCCAAGGTAATAAATTCGACGAATCATAAATAATTATAAATCAGACATTTTGTTAATAAATTGTAATAAGTACTTATAAAGGACTTTATTTTTCGTATTTACATTAATTGAAACGTTTATAGTGTACATTTGTAAAATACTGACCTTAAATAATTGTATGTTTGAATTAATTAAAATAAATATTTTTTGGCGTAAAGAGGCATTTTTAAAAAGTGACCTCATCAATCTTTCTCTCAGTAATATGTATCTATTTTTTTTTTTTTCCAAATATGATATAAACTAGAATATACATACAATACTATTTTCTTACAGGTTGGTTGTTTGATATAACATTAGCATGGGATGTATCTTTCTACTTTGCTGGTGGTTGGATAATTGTAGCTGGATTTTTGGTAGCTCTTATACCAATTACAAAGCCAGTTACACTTTGTGGAGCGTTTTCTAAAGCTGGTTCCGAAATACTTGATGAAAATTCTCAGGTTCATCCTGTTGTTTAAAATTTGGACATCTTCATAATTTAAAAATCTATAAAGTACATTTATTTATTTCAATCTACATAATATATTTGTGCTCCTTAATTAAAGTGATATAGCAATTAATTTTAGATAATAGATTTAATTGATTTCCGGTGTTTATACTTAGTTAAAAAATAATTTATCTAATGTGTATATGTTGTGAACACGAAAATTAGTGTAGCTAGTTAAGTTTGCACATTTTACTTTCTTTTTTTAAAAAAAAAAAAAAAAAATATTGTGTATTATTGAGTTTTTTTCCACCAATGTTTGAGATCTGTAGATCTGTCTTATAAAATTAAGTAAAACATTTTTTTAGAAAAGTATAGATTTTTTGGAAATTTTATTTTACACAGGTACAATAAAAATGCTACATTTAGCTGCAAACTTAGAGACTTAATTAGGTGCACTTACAAATTAATTAGGATTTATTTAAGAATAAAGGTATTTGAATGCTTTAAATATGAAACACAGTACAAATATACACACTATTAGCTTGCTACTTTATTGAAGCATTTTCTGTAATTCATATGCTACATAAATTTAAAATTTTCTTTTATTTATTGAAAATAGGACTTGAAGAAAATGGAAGTGCCTTATGTTTTATTTATTAAAAACTTTTGCTATTCTTTTCATACAATGATTGCCTTATAACAATATTCTCAGATATCACGTTTGTAATCAAAACAAAATAAAAGAAAATATTTTTAATAAAATAGTTTAAAAAAGTAATTATTAATATAATTTTTTTTTAAGTTTGAACATTTGTGTACTTAGCAAACGTTGTATTGTTCTTCCAAACAGTATTGTTATTAATTGAAATTGTATTAAAAGACTGTACTTAAAAAAATAAATTTCACTGTCTATTTACTTAATATTCACTGTCTATTTTTATTTATTTATATTACTAAAATTCGTGAGGTTAGGCCTGATTTAAAAAAAACAAGATGAATTCTGCCAACGTTTCGATATTGAACATTGGCATTATTCATCTTGTTTTTTTCTTACATATGGGCGATCCTCACGAATTTTAACAATAACGGCTGATAAACAATCAAACTTTTATTTATTTATCTGGTACTTTGTCCAGTGTAGCATGCATATTTATATTATTCCTGGGTTTCTGATTTTTATCCAGAATTTTTAGAATAAAATTATCGAGTCGTGTACAGCGTTTACTTCAACTTAATGTTTCTGTTACACACTACACTTTCTTGTTGACTTGATTATTTATTTATTTAAAATTTACAAGTCCAAGTGGATCATGGTAATTACTAACCTCATCGAAGAGAAAATTAGAGAGTGGCGAATAATTGGAAAGAACGGCGAAAAAGATTTTTCATTATCTTGAATTGTTATATTATTTCATTTTGAATAGTTCTATTGGAATTATAGTATGGAGCATTGGGTTATTCGGCCAAGAATTTTAGACTATAAGGATTGAGACATTTGGATATTAGAATGTTTGGGTATTTCCATGATTCAAGACATGAATTCAAAACCAGGTTTCAGCGTCTTGCCACGTAGTCATGGTAATGTTCTTTGAGTTCCTGTCTTTAACAATCTAATAATTTATTGGATTAATTGTAACCTGCTCGCAATGTATAGTCTATGCAAGAAGTACATTATGATTTAGGAATATAGAAAAGCAGATGATGGTTCATTTAAGGGACAACATTTTCTATTTGACAAACCATTACTCAATTCAAAATCTCTTTTATTACCTCGTATGACTATTTCATTTGTGGGTCAGTAATATAAATGAAGAACAATACTGGTAAGAACACTATCCTGTGGAACACCGGTCTCTACAAGATAAACGAATATTTTGTTCCCTGACTGAAAAGAAATGTCAATTGCAAAGATAAACATGAGAATTCAATAATTTGTTTGGAGAAAAAAAAATCTTGAACTTCCTAATTGAGATAATATGCACAATTCAGTACTGTAATCCTTTTATTTCGGGCGATTCTTTTAATTTGTGTTTGAAGCCATCTATCTACATACTTTGTGTCTTAACTATTCGTGACATCCCTATAAAAAGTATACCGTGCTCTTTTTAAACTTCCGATGTATTTTTTTTTAAAAGGTAAGCCCTTTGAATTCTTTATGGGCTGAAAAGCGTTTATGGTTAAACTTTGATACAGGCTCATTTAAATATGGTAAATTACATAAAGTTTTATTACACTTATATAAAGGCGGTATAGATATTACAGTGGTTGCAAATAAGAAAATATATTTCTTTTAGTTGCGTTAGTCTGGAATCAGTTCATGAAACTGTGTTGTCAACATCTTGTTTTTATATCGTTTTATTTCCATATGATAGAAGAAATGTTATAACGGTAAGTATATTTTGGCTAATTTCCGTTCTTCTATACGAAGAATCTAAAAAGCAGTATTTTTTAAACTTCCTCATACTGAAGTCTTCCTCAATTGAAATATTTCCTAAGATTTTCTTCTTTGTTGAATATAAAGATGGGTCAGCAATGCTGGAGGATAACATCTCAAGCAATTTATCCGTCGTAACATGGATATTTCTCTTATTCCTGACCGGTATCGGATTTTCATCCATCGTCAGAGTAAATTTATCAATTTATATTCTTCTTTCTTGGCCTTTTGCATGCGTGCCCCACTTTGGAAATCGTCTCAGTCTCTCACAGACAAAATCCTTCAAATTTTCTGGAGCTATCTCTTTTTATCCTGCTATCTATCTCATATACCAACATTCGCTTTCGCTATTAGAATGCTTCTCAATTCTAAACTCATTTCCAAATATTGTAATCTTCTCTATACGCTTTAAAACTTTCCCTTCAACCCTTATCTCTTCGTTGCTCCTCTTATCCAATTTTGAAATTCTTGCTGATATTCAAAAATCAATTTCCAGAGAAAGAGGTTTCCTGCCATAGGCTTTGGATACTGCCCAAGTTTCCACAGCATACAAAAATGTACTCTAATATGCTGTACAGGATTTTTATTTTGTTCTTTCAGGATATTCCTTTACTTCAAAACCAAATTCAATGTACCACTAGTTATCCTCTTTCTGCTCCGTGGGAACTGTTTGACTCAAATGCTGGAAATTAATATTTAAACCAATTCACTCTTATTTATCATTCACTATTAATATCGCGGTCCCTTCTCTTCCCATCACAATATTATAACAAAAGTTATATTATTTAAAAAAAAAATTAACAAACTTAATAGTTAACAAGAATTAACTAATTTTTAATTATAAAGACAAACCTTTTTTTTTATATTTTATATATATTTGTTCTTAAATATTGCAGATCTCCAATTTCCATTCATTATTTCTTGCAGAATTTTGTTATTTTGGATAATGTCTAATGATGCTGGTTTTCATACACTGGTAAGTAGTTTTTTTAAAAAGTGTGTGCACTACATCCTGAACTTATGATTTTAAACAGTTGCAGCTGCAATCTTGGTTCAATCAGATTCACCTTTAAATTAAAAAAATGCATTTCAAAACAAAAACCTTCCTATAATAATAAAATTTATAATCAAGTTACCAAACTGCGCAAGTTCTTCAGTTTTGGGGGAATCAGAACAATTCTTCTTCCCTTGTTATACGAAAAATATTTCTATATATAATATCTGTTGAGCTCATTTAAATATGTTGGTAAGTTTATTTACTTTCAGAGTTTAAAAATATGAAAAATGCTATTCCCAATGTAAGTCGCATTAATTAAAATTAGTAAAAGTACAAAGTGATTTTGCATAAATTTCTACTTGGAGAGGCGCATGATAATTCCTTAATAATTTTTAGAACAGATGAAAAGCCTGATGTGAAACTTTATCCTCAAAAAACCTTAAACTTTCTTCAAGAACATAAAGTGGATGAAATGACCTTATATAAATAAATTCATTTTAGCAGTTAAAAAAAAAAATCGGGAAGTAAACATTCTGGAAAAAGGGACAGGTACTACCGTTAACATGATTTTTGAAGAAAAGATATCTTTTTAGATTTTCCTATAATATCTCTCAATTAAGGCGGCATTTATTTTTGGAAGCACTCAGACAATAAACAATTTCTATGAGGTTGCAAGTAAGTCACGAAAGAATAAATTTTTTTGTTGCGGTTTTCCTTGTTTTCGAGCCCAAAAAAGTGCAGGAACGGTATCACAAAGTAATTATGATGACAGTAAGTATATATAGATAGTTTTACCTTTAATGTAACATAAAATCTGTCCTACTGTAGTTAAGTTTTTTATTATTGATCATCTTTTTTCAATTGCTTAACCATTAGATTTGTAGTTATATTCGTATAGCAGTTAAACTCTCTGAAACAAACGTTGCTATTAGCATTCGATGATAGATATAATAAACTATTATGCTCCGATAACAAATTAAGAAAAGAAAAAAAAATGAATATGCTTCTTAAGTTTCATTAACAATATTATTTACTAGTTTTCAATTCCTACCTGTTATGTTAATCTGTTTGATTTTCTGATCAATTATAAGCATTTGATTTTATTTTGATCAGTAATTTAACCAACAATAGCCGCTCTACTAAGTACCTTCTCCCATAAATTAGATCTTCTCAATGTTGCTTCATTAGCAACTATTATGTTCATCACCTTAGCTCTAGACAATGCAACATTAGATCTCTTAGCATCGCCAATGAAAGAAAGCAGACATTCATCAAGAGTTGTTCTCACTAGAGAAAGTACAATAATATCACGTTCAGAACCTTGAAATTCTTCCACAGTGCCAATTTTCGGTGGCTCAACTTGTAATGTACTAAAACATTCGCTTATATTTTTGACTTGTAAACTATACGGAGTAATTACACCAATTTGTGTAGATGTAAAGCCAGCTTTGTATAACTCAATTACTATAAGGCTAACTCTTGTAGCTTCCATTAAATTCCTAAAAGAATTCCCTTCACCGTTCGCAGTATCTTCCTGGCCTTTAACGTTTACTACTACCAAACTGGAAGCAGAAGAAAAAAATTTTACTTTTTTAACTTCACTTAAGAGCTGGGCCTCTCTAGAGTCCTCAGAAAGCATTGCCACCAACTGATTATTATAAAAAAGATGGCTAAAAAGATTTACCAAACATGGAAGAGATCTGTAATTTTTTAACAGCATGGTTGCGACTTTTGACATAGATGATCGATTTTGGGCTTCTAAACATCTTGAATAAAACGGAAGTTCCATCAATCTCAACATTAAAGAATCTTGCAACCCATACTCTTTAGCAATTGGATTTAAAATTACTGGTCCTAGTTGCTTTGGATCGCCAGCTAAAACAACTCGAGTGTTTCCTGGTTGAATTCCTGCTAGTGGAATTAGAGTTTCAGGTTCTGTGGTTTGCCCAGCTTCATCTATGAAGACATGGGTAAAATGCCCGCGTCTAATTTCTAGACAATTTAGAATACCTAGATTGCTTAACGTACCGGCCAGAACCTTATATTGAGTAACAGCATCTGTGTCACAATAACGGATTTCTGAATCTTCTTGTGCAACATTAGTACTTAAAATTGCAGAATATTCTACAAGGCTAACTGGCATTTGACCCTGCTGTGAATATGTAAAACTAGTTAGCCTTAATAAAGTTTTATTATTTAAAAGTCCATTAGAAATCAAAAGTTCACAAAAAGTATCTACAGCACTATTGGAGGGTGCAGCAAACAAAATTCGACTGTCTGGATAATGCTGAATTACTTGGGATACTGCTTCAACGAGAGTAACAGTTTTGCCAGTACCAGGGGGACCAAACAGCAAATATGGACTACTACAGTTGTTACTGCTTAAAACAATATTTCTAACAGCATCCTTCTGTTCTTCATTAAGATCTTTATTGCAATAATGAATCTGAAATTTTGATATGTTATCATATATTTTAACAAAACTTACATCAGGAAAAAGCCATTGAACGCTTATTCTTTTGAGAAAGAAATCTATAGCATGATGTGTTCTCACGGTGGTCGTTCGGTTGCTTTTAAATTTCATTCTGAACAATGCACCACTATTTCCAATTATATTATAGACATCTTTAAAGTTTAAGAAAATTTCATTATCTTTTCTCATCCAAATCTTAACTAATGCTGGTGATTCTGATTCATCCTCCTCCCAAGGATATGAAAGCAAAACCATATCTCCTGGGCTGAGATTATGGTAAATAGATTCCTCTTCAAAAGAAAATACATAATACTGACCTCTTTTGATCAATGGTGCAACAGTCTCCATTTGTTCCATCATATGTATTCGTGATAATTCTTCTAGAAAGAGGACCGTATGAAACAAAATCGCGTAAGTCTCCTCTGTGAGCCCTTTGCGTAATTCAGGCAGTTTTTCTTGAATCAAGAACATACTCTCTAACACACTCTTTCCAGAAATTTCTAACAAATAGGAAGGTAGTTCATAGTTTTTTGGTGTATATTTCAAAAACATTGGCTTCTTGTTAAAAGGCTGATTTATTAAAAGCAGCGATCCTTTGGGTATATTATTTTGATCGTAACTTTCTTCGGCGCCTTCTTCCACTGTCAAGAATTTAACATTTCTATGAAATACAAAAGATTTAAATTTAAATTCCAATGTAAATACTGTACGACCCAAAGCCCTACCACAACATAAAATTCTATAGGTAACATTAATTCCAGGTTCTATTTGTCTGATTGAATTCTGTAATAAAGAGACATTTGTCAAATGAGGTATAATTTGCACACGTTTAATTTCAAGGGACTTTAATGAAATGTTTTTCACAGGTACTTCAATTACCTTTTCTGTTCCAATTGGTAGAATAAAGGTGGGAATATTTTTCACTTCAATTCGTTTATGTTGTCCTAAGTTCTTCTTATCGAATTTTGAAATAATCAAACATCTCCATTGATAACCATCACCTAAGCAGGATATTGCTGAACCAATCACAATATCTCCCACTTTTGGGACATAAAAGTTATCACATATATCTTGTGATATTTTTATATTACTTTTCAAAAATCCATGCATTCCATTCCAACTAATTACTTCATCTGTTATTACCTTACATTCACGAGGGTGCACTTTCAAAATATCATTACAGAATTCTAATTTTGTGTAATCATTTGGTTGCGGAGAGAAGGAAATTTCTGTATCACATCTCCAAATAACTAATGACCCTGGATTTATCAAAATCTTTTCCTCATCAACATAAGTAATAATACCTTCACTGATGATATTTTCCAAGTTTGTACGTTTTATAACATTTTGTACTAATTCAACGTTAGATACTACATTGCTTTCAGAATTTTTTGGCTTGCAATAAGTTACCATTGCACCAATCTTCAATGAAACTATATCATCCTTTACGATCCAAACTTTATTAATTTCTGCTAATCCATTCTGCAAAGAAGTAACAATTCCAAATTCTTTCGAGTCGGAGTCTTCCTGACAGGACTGTAGACCTTCTTCAATAACCCTATCATCACAATCTGGGTCCAAGTTGTTTTCTTCAATAGAACTGAAAAATAACTGTTTCAGCCATGTCCAACCCATACTATTAAATATAAGTTCACAGAAAACGAAATTTACACTTATGTTTCCCGTGTAATAGTACAGTTTGTAGGGCACTTGGTACACTGCAGTAAGCCTACTTTATTTGTTGGGTCTGTACTACAACCCCACTTGTTTGGCCTTCAATTCCCGAATGAAGCAGTCTGATAACCTTCCTATATTTCAAGCTTGGAGGGTTTCAACGGTTATAAGTTCCATTTTAATTTTAAATTTGAAAAAATTGAAGATCGGTTATTACAAGAATCCTTTGGTTGATGATTCACTAGTTGTATTTGTATCTAGTTGCCTTCTTATCCTTCAATTTCGTAAATATTCATTGAATATTAAATGTATTTAATCATGAAAAAAATGGTTTCCTTATTCTTGAATTCTCTTCAGTTTATGAAATTAAAGTCATTCGGTAAACCCTGAATGAAATAACTTTGAGAAACTAAAGGCTTTAATATATAAAAAAAAAGTATGAAACAGTGAAACACACGTCTTTCAAATGCTGTGATAAATATTATAATGGGCAAATTTTCTTTAAAATTGTATAGTTTACAAAGGTTCAAATTGGCTTCCATAAAAATGATTAATTAGAGGTTTTCATAATTGAGTATAACTAATATGGGAGCGCTTTTTGTTTCAACTACTAAAGCTTTAGCGGCAGATTAAATTTTAATTAACTGACGGGCCCCCAGAACTAGGGCGGCCATTACATAACGCGGAGCCCTACGCAATGTTCTGAATGGGACACCCATGAAAATCAGTTCAAACTGTTATTTTTGATGTAATAATTTCGTCAACTAAATAATTATCTTCTTTAACTAGTAAAGAAAATTGTTGTTTTCGAGCAAATTCCAAAAACTCAAAAACCTATTTTGTAAAGTTTCATTTCCGGTTAATAGATTTTCATCAAATTTGGAATTCTAGCAATGCTTCTTATATATATATAAATATAATATAGATAAGTGGTTGAACCATAAACTGTATTTACGTGGTACTTTATAAAGCCACTAAACTCCTCAAAATTGAATATCGATGGAAAAATGTTTCAAATAAAGTGATAGGGATTCATTTGTGTAAATATATCTGAAGTTTAAAGAAAATCGTTAGAGCCGTTTTCGAGAACACTGAAAAAGTAAAGTCGCACTCCCAGTTGATGGATTTTGCTCAAAACCTTCGTGTCAAATGTGGTAGTGGAACCTAAACGGAATACTAACTTTGAGCTTCCTGAGGTTTTTCGTTTTTGAGATATTTTTAGACTGCCTATAAATACATGGATAAAATGCCCGCGTCAAAGTTCCGGACAATTTAGAATACCACATTGCTCAACGTACCAGCTAGAACCTTGTATTGTGTAATAAATAGCATCTGTGTCACAATAACGGATTTCTTAATCTTCTAGTGCAATATTCACACATGAATGCGCAAACAATAAAACTGTCCGCAGGATTGCAGACCTTTTAAAGAGAAATGAAATTGACACTCTTATAACAGTGTTATCCCCGAATACAAATCTCGATGTTTCACAGTGTTTAAGAAACACCGGAGAAAATTTATCTTTCGTCGGGAAGACATCTAGTAGAAATTTTTGTAAAGATTAAGAAATATAAGCCTTGGGTAGTCAATTTTATAATCAGATAAAATTACGATCTGGGGAGGTCTTGGCATCTAGTGGCAGTTTTTATAGAATAATAGTTTTCTGATGATGTAGCTCATATAGTAAGCAACTCTTTCTGCCATATCAAGTTTTCGTTTAGTACATATTTTGTGTTTAGTTTGTTTATTGGAAATTAAATGTAACATCGATTAATATTTTTTTAAATTTATCCCTGAAGAAGACAATAAATTTCTCGAAACGTTGGAAAAGTTTTAAAAAAAGTGTAAATTTTATTGACCGCTCCTCAAGATCTCCTTTAGTTAGTTAATAACAGTTTTATTGCTGAAAACGTTAAATAAAAATTACAGAGTTATAGATGAAAAGGAAGATATATTGTTTTAATAACTAAAATTTAGAAAACTGTTAATTTAAAATAATTTAGAAATTGAAGCTAAGCAAAGAAAAGAAAAATATAAACTAAAAGGTATTACTATTACATAAATAATATTAATAGGTATTAAATAGGGTACTACTGTCATAACATGGTATATTATTATTATTATACATATGAATAATAAATAATAACTTATTATAAATTTAACATAAAGGTCTTTAACTAAATTTTTTTATATTATTGTTATTTGTAGTAGTATTTTTTTATTATTTTATTAAGGTAAAACATAATTTTTTTATTTTCTTATTCAGAGAACCAACATTAGCGAACAGATTTAACTTTAGATACTTATCTCTAATAGGTAAGTATCTACGTGAGATTATCCACAAGTAAGTGAACTAATTCATCGACATCCTTTAAGAATAGAGGACAGACATTATCAGGTGGAAATCCATTAATTGAAAATGTGATATTTCTTTTAGACATCATACATGCTTGACATGTAATCTAAGCATGTCATTAGGACAATTGATATGCTTCATGTCAGCTTGCACTACCCAAACAACTAATCTGCCGGTAGTAGGTATTAAAATTCGAGGATATTACAAAATCAGTACCTTTACTTTGAGTTTAAAAAACTGATTTTTATATTTTAGTACCATAATATCCAAATTTAATCTAGCTAACTAGTTCCTCATTTTGGGCTAACCAAATATCTTTGTCACCAATAACAAGCAGAGCATCATGTGCATAAATGATTAGATAAATGCCCAGTTATTAGATAAATTAGTATGCTTCATAGCATAGTTGGCGGAGTCTGGATTGAGACATTTTAAGAACTTTATGCCATTAGGTTAACATTCTTTTAAAAATAATCAGACCAATGTGATCCCTGTTCGACTCAAATCTTATATAGGAATCTAGGAGGTTATAATATTCTGAGAAATTTTAACTGAACCCTTTCAATTAAGTCCATGTATTGAAGGTTACAGCTTCCACATGATTATAGAAGTATGTTGGCAACAAGGGAGTCAAATAGGGTTAACTTATCCTACCAGAAGTCACACTTAACTATCAATAGGAACGGCAAGAGAGCTTTTATTTATAAAGTGTTTGCCAGCGGAATGGTTCACCCAGATAAGTAAAAGAGAAATCAGAACCTAATTTTGTATTATACAAAGGAAAGTATTGATATTTGCCGGCTGTGAGCCTCGGTGTACGGAAAGAACCAGGGTTTTGTCACTATTAACATGCAAATAGTTAATGCCACAGTATAAATGTATATAATGTTGAAGTTCTATACATTAAAAAAATTATATTTACTTTCAATTAACTTGAATTTCCGGCTGATAGAGAATTCTAACCCGTATGCTTTTTTGTTTCTTTTTGTACATGTACAGAATTTTGATTTATAATAAAGTATGTTATTAATGTCACAGAATGATGTTAGCAGTTTAAGCTTTAATTGAGCATCAACCACGAGTTTGCGTTCAAAGCCAGTTCATCTACATACAATGATTGTGACAAATTTGTATTATCATAAATATTGTCACCTGTAGCACCATAATTGGCAAGGAACTCAGAAATATCTGAAAGGAATAAATTGAAGAGATGGTAATAGCTCTTCACTTTGAAGAGCATCTTTTGAAAGTAGAACATTTTCGTATTTTCCAACTTATTTTCAATTATCAAAGAGGCTTAGTCGTATAAAAGTTTACAGTTCTTATGAATTTACTACCATCTCCAAGATTCAGCAGTTGATTCCACAAGAGAGCGTTGGACCTGAGTCAACGCTCGATGGAAGTCAACAATTATAACAAAAATTCCTCTATTCTGAAACCTGAGATGATAAAACAAAAATTGCGTCAATGCACCCACGACCTCTCCGGAAACCGTGCTGCTTCTCCGGAATGGCAGAGTACAATTCAAGCTTGGAGCTGAGTCTATTGACAGTATTTAAACAATTTAACAATTGGTTTTCAAATCGTCAGGCCTTAAAATTATAACGAGATGTTTATAATGCCGCAAAGAATTCATTGTTGCTCTATGTTTCAATCTCAACGTTCACTCCTCTCCTACCCTAAAGAGCTCTTGAAGAAGGGCACCAATGGTACCCGAAACGTAGAGCAACAAAGAATTCTTTTTTCTTAAAACTCGTTTGGCCATTGCCATATAAAAATCTCATTTCGATTTAACAATTGCTTTAACCAAGGCTATTCGTCGATAATTCAACATATTCAAAGGGTCATCCACCCTTCTTATAAAGCAAAATCATTTTTACAGAATCCACAAGCCGCTAATTTGTTCTATAATAGTGATTCGGGCACTAATGACCAAAGCTGTCGATGCGCCCCCCCCAAAAAAATACTGATTCGGCTAAATATGTAGGTTCATATCTAGTGAATCCAAGCAGGTGGTAAACAATATGAAGGCTTCGTTAGGAATCACATCAAGGCCGGGGCGTTGCTATTTATACTGCTGTCAATACTATCTTAAATTTCTTCCAGTTTAAATCCAGTGTCCAATAGATAGATAATCGAATACTCCAAAAGAAGTATAATCAGGATCTATTTTAGGATAGAACTAACACTGAATATTGAATCTTTAATGAGCTATTACCATCAATTCCCTAAGGATATTGAATGTTAGATTTTTAAAACCACGAAATTTTGAAACAGTCTTCTCAAGCAGGTTTTTAATATTACTAAAGGAATTTTAATCTCTTTATGATACTGCCTTTTGCTATTTTCAATACTGTATTTGTACTAACTTATGCAGTAAACTATCTTTATTTTTATACTTTATAAATAATCAAGGTATTGTTGACATTCCAATGTAAACGAAGGTTGTTTACTTACAATTATTATCTAAATTTAAGTACAGGTTTTTATATTACAATACATTAGCTTTAAAAAGAGCATAGACTGTATTGAATCAGTTAAATTATTGGGAATTCAATTTGAATATTTATCGTTATAATACAAATTGATAGCAATTTGACGTCCATAATTTTCCTATTTCATCATATAGATAGGATTCCAGAGACTCAGGAATTCTGAATTTATTTAGATTTGAGAAAATTTTCATTTCATAAATGTGCATTCTAGTTTCTTTTCAATAAAAAATATATATACTGGATAATTGGAAAAAATCAGATAACGGGAATGAATAAAAACAATGTTTAAAATAAAAAAAATGAGAACTTTATTCTGTAATTTACTGTAAAATTATATTGTACATCTCACCCACAGTTTATGAACAGAAAGCTAAGCTGTACATATCAAACTGTTTGTAAGTTCTAGATTCTCTAAAAGACGCATATGGTTTGACGGATTAGATTCTCTTAGAAATAATTATTATTTTTTTTTATTCTCATAACATATTATTAGTTGTTTTGAGTCATCAAAGGAAATGTTAATTTCTACACCCGTAACGGGGCACGCTTTTAGGCGTTTAACTCAATTATCAATTAGTTCAGTAATTCTTCACTGTCTGTCCCTTAGGTAACAAATGATTTACAAAACATATACAAATTTCCACAGCAATGATCTGCATTAAAATCCATTCAAGGCGAGATGACGTATAAATGTAGTGTATGCAATTACAATTATACAATTTTCGAAAGTTTTGAAAGCACATATGGGATCAGATTCACTTAGATATTAACAAATGATTCACAGCACAAATCCAAATTTCTATTGCAAAGATATGTTAAAATCCATTCAAGGCGAGATGACATATAAATGTAGTGTATGCAATTACAATTATACCATTTCCGATAGTTTTGAAAGCACATATGTGATCATATTGAGATATAGACAAATGATTTACAGCACACATCTAAATTTCCACTGCAAAGATACAATTCCTACTGCAATCATGAATTGAATTTTATTAATTTAATAGTGCCCAAATTGAAATAAGTCCGCCACAGATTGAAATAAAGACACCTAAAAAATGAATTTTTTTTTCTTCACAAACACTTTTTGCATAAAATTAACACTGCTAACACGCTAGATGCTGGACGCTTTGTTCACAGCTGGGAGAAAAGGTATGAAAATTAAAAAAAAAAGTCAATTCAATGCATACTTGATCGACCTTATAAGTATTTTTTTATTAAAGAGTTACCAGGATAATACAAATTATAAGACTGAAATTATTTAAAACAATTTGTAAATGAAAATATAAATAATAGCCGTTGTTATAAAACTTTAAATGTTTTTTTTCTTGACCCCAGTCAACCAACATTTTGCTTAGTTAACAATGACGGTAGCGGAGTACTGTGGGTGTGATGTACAATATAATTTTATCCAATAAATTCACATTTTTTTTTTTTTAAATTTTAAACATTGTTTTTATTCATTCCGCGTTTTCATATATCTGAAAGTTTGACTCAGTTGCTCATAAATAAAAGATGGTGGAAATAGAATATGTTTACACTTTTATCCACAAGAGAGTGCCAAACCACTAAACAAACGCAAATAACATTTAAAATGTAAGGGCATAATTACAAAACACCCTAATATGATTTTTTTTCTGGGTAAATGTTTCAAATAAAAGTGATAAGATTATATTTGTGCACTTAGCATTCCAAATTTACAATAAAAAAAATCATTGTAGCTGTTTTCGAGAAAATTCCAAATAACTGTTCTGTAAAGCACACTCCGGTTGATTAATTTTCTTCAGACATGGAATTTCAGCAATATTTCTAAAGTACATCAATATTATATACGTGGTACCATACATTATACTGAATGGTACTTAAGAGAAAATCTTAACGCTACTATTTCTTCAGAAACCGTACAAAATCAATTTTCCTACGAAAATGTTTCAAATAATAGTCATAAATATTTAGGAGTATAGATTGTATGCTAAGTTTAAGGAAAATCGTTGGACCGGTCTTCTAGTAAATCGCATTTCCGCTTAATGGATTTAGCTCGAAACTTTTTTGTCTGATGCGATGGCTATCTAAACGGAATGCTAAGTTTAAGGTCCCTACAATTTTCCTTTTTTGGAATATTTATGACACGAGGAAAATCTAAATTCCGTTGACGGTTTTTACCGAAATTTTCGAAAATTTGACATAATCTTAATACCTTCTCAGTAGTGTTAAGAGAAAGTAAACATGGAATCTAATAATATCCAATTGAAATAATCCTAGGAAATAAGTGAGTTGAATCCATAGTTTCTTCATCTAAATTAGAATAAAATTATTGACACATTAAAAGAAACTATTAATATTGTTAAGCGAAAGATACCTATTAATATTACAAGTTGTTATGTAACTATTAAATTAAGACCTAGCAAAAAGCTGTTAGAAGTTTATAGAAAGTGCTTAACAATTAATTACTTCTACATGGCATAGAAAATATATATATAGTATACGTTTCTTGTATACACTACACCAATTTACTTAATTGATTGTATTTTGTACAATACTAATTGTTTACATGATACAAAGCTCAATCTTATAGTGAAAATATCGCCCACTAAAATGTTAACTAATCCATTCTTGATTTATATTTAACAATATTAAGTCATTAAAGTTATTTGCATATACAGTTTTATTTATATTATAAAAATAACTGAAGTTCGTATATGCATATTTTAGAGAACCTATTTATTATTTAATTTGGATATTCAATAAATGATTTTGGTGAGAGGTTAATATAATATATTTTCACTTTAATAATTATAATAATATTTAAAACGAATGTGAAAGAAAGCAAATTATATATATTTTTTTTATCGACTTCAAATCATCCTTTGATTCGCCCTAGCATCAAAGCGTTTTTTTAAATAAATTTAGATTTTTCATGTCCAATAGAGATTTTGTACAAATTAATAAAAATTTTAAAACCGAGTCGTGTGTATGGACACAAAATGGTATGACTAGCAATTTTGTTACGAAAGTTGATTTGAAGCGTGGGTGCTGGTTGTCACCACTCTTGTTTTCATTTTATTTTAATGTTATTAGGTAAGGTTCATGAAAGTCTAGGGAAATTTGGCATCCATTTTCCATGTAACAATATAGTTAGAAATATAACACACATGTCAGGCTTGAAATATTTTATTCAGTTTTAAGATCGATTGGGTACTGTCTGATTGCCTGGAACTTTCAGTTATCAAAACAGTATTCAAAAAGCGCTTCTCCTCCCTCTCATCGGTTGCCTAGAGTGTATGCTGTTGAAATTGTTAAAATAAATTTATTTTAATTCCAAGATTTAGCTTAAAGGGCGAAAAATATAATTGAGAATTTCAGGATTATTTTAATGAGGATGGATGAATGGAAATAGGGTTGTTGGTAGCTAGAATAGAAGAAAATTTTAAAAATAATTTGCTACTAAAACAGCAAAATTCAAAATTTTGTAATTTATACAATGATTTACCAGCCAATCATTACATTTCTGATCAAAGTAATTTTAAATTCGTATAATTTATAGTGAAATTAGGTTCGGGAGGGGGGGGATTATTATATTTGAATTATAATTTTAGAAGATCAGAAGAGTCACACTTTTTGTACTTTTATAATACATTAGAATTAAAGGATACATATCATTATTTGGCGATATGTCCAGTATTTAGATAAGTCAGATTGAGACTGTTCGACAGTTATGTTAACTACATTTGAATTAATAAATTAAATGGCTGGATCTGGGTACTACTTTATAAATATTATAATACCACAATTAAATACAGGCAATTAATTATTGATTAGAATAATTCATAGATTTCAATTTTTTTTGCCTTTAATATTTGCTACATAAATAATTATATTTTCTGTGGTTTGAATTAAAAGATTAATTTTGTTTGTAGTATGAAATACTTCAACTCTGCAGACGAACTTATGTTCATGCATTTTGTTTTCTTTTTCATGTTTGTAAATAAAAATAAAAAATAATTTTATTATACTTAGTTTTTAATAAACACACCATTGTTATCATTAAATGATTTTTGGTAAAATCTATGGCATAGATTTTCCTTAGATAAGAATCCAAAGGGGGTCAACAACACATTTAAAATATCTCTCAAATTGACCTAAAAATGATTATAATAAAAATTGGTAGAAGTAATTTAGAGCCAATTTTGTTCAGGATCATCATCTTATAATGTGATATTAACAAAGTTCCAGGTAAGAATTGATTACAACGGCCAAATGAATTATTTTTACAGACCATAAGTCTCCAAGAATAAGTATTGAGACGATTATTGGAATTTCAAAATTAAGTCTTCACCGGGGGCAACAAACTGGTTTGACGGTTGGTGAGGAAAAAACTGGAATAATGGACAATTTTATTGAAAAGGCTCCAGAGGGCACAATAAATCGTACTTTAGGTATCGTACTGCGATAAACCTTAAAGCAATCTATTGTCTGAACCTTCTTGTATATAAGAAGTATGAAGTACAGTAGTTAATTAAGTTGAAATTAGTGCAATACTAAATCAAGATGTAATGATTATAGATATTTCAAAAAACTCAATGCCCGAGAACGCGGCCCGATCCAAAAGTTGAAACGTTGGTACCTACCTGAGAATTTTCTATCTGCTTTATAAAAAAAAAAAAAAACAATAATTTTAACAACTATCGATAAGTAGATTTTACTCAGATCACTATTGAGCAGTGACAGGGCATACTTCCTTATTACTTCCTCTTACTTCTAGTTACTTCTAGTAAGAGGAAGTATTATAATCGTGCCAAATTTTCGATATCGAGTTTTTACCGGAAATATCCTTTTTGAGGTAACCTGAGTCCAAAAAAGTTGTTTTCAGTGAGGGTCTGTGTGTGTGTGTGTGTGTGTGTAGGTATGTGAACAGAATACTCAAAAACAAAAAATCGTAGAAAGTTCAAACTTGATATTCCGTTTAGGTGTCACCATGGGATCCGACAGTGAGTCATCTGTCAAAATTCCTCAAATGGAAGTACCACTTTACTAGTTGGTGTTTTTACTTATTTGCGATTTTCTCAAAAATGGCTATGAGGATTTTCTTGTAACTTGGTATATCAAGTACACATACAAAGAGCTACAACTTTGATTTGAAACATTTCGCAGGGAAAATTCATTTAAGCGCAGTGGTGGGGGTAGGTTTTCCTCTAAACTGCTATTTCAGTTTACTCAACTTTTCTGTCAACTAAATAATATTAATTAGAATTAAATATGTTGTTAAAATTCCGAGTTTGAAATGAATCTGATGACCGGAAGTGCGTTTTTACTGAAATGTATTTTTCAGTTTTCTGGTATTTTCTCGAAAATGGCTCCAGCGATTTTTTAAAGTAGGAGTATGTGCTATATATATAAAGGGTTACAACTCTTATTTGAAACATTTCTCGTGATAATGTCATTTAAGGGGGTTTTTGGGGGAGGGTTAGGGATATGTTTTTTCCAAAGTGTTATCATAGTTGATTATACAATTCTAACATCCAAACAAAATTAATTAGAAATAAATAGCTGACCAAAATTCCGAGTTTCAAGAAAATTAGTAAACCGGAAGTGTGCTTTTACTGACTAGTTTTTCAGGTTTCGACGAATTTCATTAAATATGGTACATATACTAATTATAAAATTTGTAAATTTCAATTTTGAAAACTGGAATAAGAGAAAATTCTGTGAGTGTTTCACACCAGATGTTTTTTTATTAATAGTCAATTAAGAATTAAAATTAGAATGTAAAACACGAAAGCTGCAGTTATATCTAATCTTCAAAATTGAATTTTCATTGGAAATACATGTTTTGCGTTGCCTCTAGCATGAAAAGATGTTTTTAGATTCACTCAATAAATAAAAATAAAAAAAAAGCATAGAAATATTTAAGAAATAAAACAAAACACCTGTTATCGGAAAGAGTCCTAGGAAATTAGTAAAAAATAGGACCGAAATTATATTTTAAATGAGGTTTAGTTTTTTTTTTGCAGTTTATATCTTTGAACTATACCAAATTTCCTTTGGCATTCCTTTCACCTTGCTGCTACCCAACTGGTAGTGGTCGGACTCTTAGTACAGTCCCGATCTAAAGTTTTCCAAAGGGTCCCCTTAGCCCATTTACAGATAAGTTGTAGAACTTTTCTATGGTTTTCTAAATTAGGTAAATTTTACTAAGTTAATTCATTACTTCATAAACCTCTACGATCAATCCTTCTTAAAAAAAGGACCCTAAAAACAAGTTGCCTTAAACTTCTTAAAATCAGATGGTCAGTCTGTGTTATAATCTTATTATTTTTAGGAATCAATTGACAATATTATTGTAAACTATTCAGAAGTTATAACAAATTTTCTCCTAAAAGATTTTTTTAACTTCTCTACAAATAAAAAGAAAAGGCAGTTAACAATTAACATAATGATGACTCGTTATTTTATAGCCTATTAAGAAAACTTCCATTATAATAGAGTTATTACTATGTTTACAATATTCATTTTATCGCATAATAACTTCTGTGTTTCTAATTGTACATTATAAAAGTGAGAAGTCATTAAACAAGTACGAAATACAGTTATCGTGTAATAAAATAGATATTTTACATTGTTATAAACGCCACCCACCTACATAAATGTTGTCACTGGGTCATAGTTTCACGAAAAAAAAATACGCATATTGTATTGGCATAAAATAATTGCAGTTTAAAGTAATAATGAAATAAAAATTTATAAATAAGCCTTGTAATTGTTTCCAGTATAATATTTGTGAAATTCTTTATTTGTGAATAAATGTTCAATGAAATTTCCGAATACTAAGAAAAGATTGTCCCTGAATAAAAACATTTAAAATTGTAGAAATCTTATGAATGTTTCAAACCAGATTTTTTTTAATTTATTTTCTTTAATTGCTGCTGTATCAAAGGAGAAAATATTTTAAGATGGCTAAGAGTATCAGTATTCAAAAGATCTTTCTCTCAGAACTTTCTCTTATTACCTTTACATTACAGATTTATTCATTTCAGGTTTTATTTTTACCAGGAAAATCGAAAAGGAAAAAGCAGACCTCCAGAGAAAATTTACTTCTTACAAATGCAAAAATGATAGAGATTTTTCCAACTGTTGAAGTTTATGTTCTTCAACAATAAGAGTAACTAGATATTTTTTTTTAGTGGAGAATAATAATTTAGAATTGCTTAGTTCATAAATGATGCCTTTTAAAAATTATATTTGAAATGACTGTGTGCTGTACAGCCATAAATACACAATGAAAAAACTGATTTGAGCACTCGTTCTACTTTCACTTGCTGTAATTAGTAATTCTAATTGATTTTTTCCAAACTTGGTATTTTTCTACACGTTTAGTTGATGTTTAACATTATGTATAAAAAAAATGGTGGGTTAGTATGTGAAGGAGTTTAGGATACAAGAATTTAACTGAATTTGTTAACGCTACCAGACCAAGAAACAGAGGGAGTCCTTTATAAATCTTCAGTAAACTTGTAATAGCATTAAAGTTAAGCCTGTAACTTCAAGATTTCCCCGATTTAATTATATTAAAATAATTAATTTCCATAAAAATGAAATATTTCAATTTTAAGAAGAATTCAGAAGAACTTGTCCAGATTCCATGGCGGTTACTTTATAAAATATTATTTTTTATCTCCCTGCTATTTTCCATGGCTGGGAAAAAGTTAAGACTTAAGTTATATATGTATCTATATACGTATAGTTAGAATAATACTAAATTTAATGAAACCTATGGACCTTTCATGGAGATAATTTTTAGTTTTTTATGAGCAGAAAATTAAAAAAATTGTTTAGCAAAGTTAATTCATTTTCTTCAAACTTGGAATTCTGACATGCCATTTAATTCCAAATAATATTACAGAGATGATAGAATTCTATAATAAACAGAAATGGCCTCATAGACGAAAGCATATCTCCAATCCTCTCACAAAAGCCTTCTTAAATGATTTTCTCGGAAAAAAGTATCATACAAAAGTGATACATATCTGTATGTTCAGTTAGTATCACAAGTTTAATGAAACCCTATAATATCATTATAAAGAACATTGCAGGAAAAACGGGATAAACTGTTCAGTAAAATCGCACTTCCTGTCATCCGATTTTTACACAAGTAAAAACTCGATCAATCAAGTATAAACACCTAATTTTGGCTACATATTTAATTCTAATTAATATTATTTACATAAAGGAAACATATAACAAACTGAAATAGCACTTAGATAAAGACAAGCATAATCCCTCCCCCTTCACCCAAAAGTTCTCTTAAATGAATTTTCACGGAGAAATATTTCAAATAAAATTTATATATATATGTAATTGATATACCAAGTTTAAAAAAAATCTTTGGACTCGTATTTGAGAAAATTGCGAAAAAAAAAAAATTGAAAAATTTATTCAATAGTGGTAGTCCGATTGAGGAATTTTGACAAATAACTTACTCTTTAGATGCTACAGTGACAACTAAACGGAATGTCAAGTTTGAACTTTCTGCGATGTTTCGATTTTGAGCTATGCTGTTCACATACACATTCACATAATCACGTATAGAGATCATTTTCATAAAAAAACTTTTTCGTACTCAGGGGATCTCAGAGGAAGTAAAAATATCAAATTATAGTTAGATGAAATACAATCCCGCAAGGGGTATCTGTTGCATGCAGTTACTTGAGGAGTAGCGACCCCACTGGTTACCACAGCTCAGTACTTCATGCACTTCATCAGAACAGTACACAATACACTTAAACTACATACTCTCTACACTTTACAGACAAGGACAAACACAGTACACAAACTAGGGTCTCCGTCCCTAGTTAATTGGCGAATGCCAAGAGAGAAGGAAGGGATTAGCTTAGTGGTAGCGCGGGATCGAATCCAGCATGCTGCCCTTAGATATTTTCTTCCTAGGAGCCTCTAAAACTCACTGTCCGGTGATGGGCAGTGTTGTCTGTAGCTAGAGAACGCTGCAAAGGAGGCCGGCTATGCATTGGAGAAGGCTCCGGGGAGCACAATAGATATTTCAGGTCGCAGTGCAATAATCTCCTACAACAATCTACAATCTAGATGAAATACATTTGTAAGAGGGTGCTCTTCTACTGTTACTGGGATTCCATTGCAATTATCTTTCCTCTTTTTAACATACAGCATTAAGAACGATCAGAAGAAGTAGATTGTATATGTTACAAACAAAACACTATCTAACTGGCGCGTATCAAAAGAGTTGTTTAAAGAATGTTTGTGGTCTGAATGTATGTACAAATTCTATGTTTGATGAAAATGAATCAATAATTATAATACAGAAAATCAAGAGGGATGTTTATTTTTATTTTGATTATTTTTAGGTTAGTTATAGTGAACCATTTACTAATATTATTTATATTAGAACAGAAACCATGTAAATAAATTTTTTTTTTTTAGGTATTCTTTGTTACATAGGTCAATACTATTTCTTAGATTTTTAAACAGTATTTCTATTGTCCATATGTATTTCTGGAACAATAACACTTCTCTATAAATTCAAGCTCTCCTACATATCTTGTAATTTTCTAATTTTTTTATTAAAATAATTCTCCACTATTTCTTAGTTTATTGTCAATAGTTACGGATGCGTTTTTGAAATTGTATTTTCATCGGAAATACATGTTTATTGCCGCAGAAATTTAAAACTATACAGAATATCAATTAAAATTAATTCAGTTGAGTCACTTGGATGTGGCATCATAGTCCAAATCTTCACATTGACATTTTCATCATATATTATACTTTTTTTAGGCCTTTCAGTGGCTGCGAGGGTTAGATTATCTTTACAAAAATGAACTTATAGAAGATTATAATGAAGTACTCTGTTTTTTTTTTGTTTTTTTAAATTAGAATAATCGTGATATTAATTTTATATGTGACTTTTTCAGTTAAATATATAAGTTAAGAATAGTTCCATTTAAATCAAGTAGTTTTACTTTGAATTCTATTTTTCTTGATCGCTTGAGGGCGTGTTGAGAGCATTGTTTTAATAAGAAATCCATTTAGCAGAAGGTAGGCATCAATCGTAGCCTTTTTTGAATCAACAAAGACTGAATTTTTAATGATTAGTAATAATTCCTACTTTAATATTGTGACAATGTTTCATTTCCTGTTTATAAGATTTTATACTCTTCACTATTTTAAATATAACTACAATTTAAACAAGCAATATATTATAACAGTTAAGCGGAAATTATTAACTGTAATGTATAAATTATTGTATTACCATATCTCATGTATACAGCCGACAGCTGGGCAATGAAATTAACTTTTGCAAAGTACAAGAAACTTCATCAAAGTCCCAACGGACAAAGCAGCTAATTACTGGGTAGAAATTTGCCCAAAGCAAAATTATGAATCTTAACTGAAAATTATCTATCCACTTTTACTAAAAAAAAAAAAAAAATAAAATAAAATAGTATTAATAAAAATATAAACTATATTTACAGTGATATATAGAATGATTGTTATGCTTGAGGGACATCTTTTTCTATTTTGGGAGTAGATGTTTTTCCTCTTAGTTCTGATATACTCTGACCGTATTTCCCTAAGGATATTTTTCAGCATAGTAAGAGGTAGTATTTTTGTTATATTTAATTCTGATAGAATGGTGAAATTTGTAAATACTTTTTCTCCAAAATTTTTACATTCTCTTAATGTGATGTAAAGGTAATATTCTTGCAATTGTGTCGAATTTTCGAATCTAAGTTCTCACCGGAACTACGAGAAAAAAGATTTTTAAAGAATGTTTGTACAAATTCTATATTTGATGAAAATGAATCAATAATTATAATACAGAAAATCAAGAGGGATGTTTATTTTTATTTTGATTATTTTTAGGTTAGTTATAGTGAACCATTTACTAATATTTATATTAGAACAGAAACCATGTAAATATTTTTTTTTTTTAGGTATTCTTTGTTACATAGGTCAATACTATTTCTTAGTATTTCTGGAACAAAAACCCTTCTCTATAAATTCAAGCTCTCCTACATATCTTGTAATTTTCTAATTTTTTTATTAAAATAATTCGCTATTTCTTAGTTTATTGTCAATAGTTACTGATGCGTTTTTGAAATTGTATTTTCACCGGAAATACATGTTTATTGCCGCAGAATTTAAAAAAAATGGTTTAAGTAAATAATTTAGTAAAATGTAGTATATAGTATAAATGGATTAAGTAAAAAAAAAAAAAAAATAGCTGTTCTTTAGTCACCTTATTTAAATTAATGATCCGGCCTTTGCTTGAATATGGTTCTTTAGTATGGTCTCCTTACCAATCAAACCTAGTCGACAAACTTGAAGCTGTTCCAAGAAGGTTTCTCCGTTTTATTTGGTACATGCAAAATGGCATTCATCATGTGGCACTGTATAATATTAGTATGGAAAGTCTGGCTCTACAACCTCTTGACAATAGGAGATTCAACTTTGATTGCATATTTGTTTTTAAACTCCTAAATAATATTATATTGCCCTGAGTTACTCAGTAAACTTAACATTCATGTGCCTTTAAAGAATACTCGTCAGAGATTAATGTTTTCAAAAACCTACAACGCAATAAACTATGCAAATTTTCGTCCACTGTCACGAATAATGAACAGTTGCAACAAATTATCTACTGCCTGTGATTTTTGTTTGTTTTAAATATAAATAATTTTAACAAGAAATTATTATAGTTAATCACAGTTATATTGTTAGTAAATATTAATTATCTATTTTTTATTTTATGTTATTATTATTATTTCTTTCAGTATTTTATATACATATATATATTACATGTTCTCGTTTATTTTATATTTGACAATGTACTAGTATACATATTGTTATATATTGAAACTGGGCTTTCACCCGTTTGAAATAAATAAAGAAATAAAATAAATAAATTATGTACGCCAGATTCACGAAAACTTCAGGGATTACTTTGAACAAGCCTTTAATATACTTACATACATACTTTTCGGAAGATATCTTGGTTTTATAGATCGAAAGAAAACACTGAACACTTTTCACTTATTAAAAATTTATTTTTATTTTTGGTATTCAGTGGATTTTTTACCATAAAGCTTAATTCTAAATGATCATTAAAATTTTTATTGGTAATTATAGCTTCTATTCGTGTTTTACATCAGGCAGTTACCTGGAACAATAAGTATTTAGTAAGGTGCGCAATCTATATTTAGAGCAACTTTAGAGCGCAATTAATATTAGAGTAACTCTTCAAATGATCTATGGATAGTATTCTATATAAACTGAGGAGATGGCAAGGAAGATATAGACAAGCATGAAGAATATTATCGTGATTCCATCAACAGTAAGTTGAAAGTTCAAAAATTCATGTTTTTTCTTGCGCTTGACAAGTTCTGAAATGTTTAGGATAAATCAATTTAAAGAAATTAAGTAGCGAGGCAGAACAATAAAAAATTAAAGATGAATTACAAAAGGTAAGTTATATATTATAATAAACTAATGAAGCGCTTTTACAATCATAACAGTGATAAAGCGGTTAATTAATGCATTAAGTTAAAGGTTAGGTTAGGTATAAAAAACTTTATTATCTTAGTAGCAATATTTCATATAGCACTAAGAAAACCAGCACTTAAAAAAACTATTTCTTTATTACCTTTAATCATCCACAGTTCCTTTTGATCTCTTTGATTTGGACCAAAGAAGATAAAAAAATAATTAATTGAATGGTAACTTAGTATTATTTTTTGTGTGCAACTGATGTAGTTTACCTCAGTTAAACAGATTACCTCCACTGCAGCTTTGGCACTACTGCATGCTTTTAAAGAAGGCATTGAAGAACATGGCAAAGATTACATGAAGAGTTGGAGGCGGTATTCGTAATGTTTGAAGTTCAGAATCCCAGTTAACAGTGGACTCTACATAATATTAATAAGTCAAAAAAGAGAATGAAGTGTTGGTACTGGGGAAATAAGGAAATTTATACGAAAATTATTAATTCGAAGTGTGGAGATTATCAATTTGGATTGTGGATTACATGATCATAGTTTCTTAAAAGTTAGCTAATAATTAACTAATGCTATTTAAATTTCTAGTGATAGAAATATATGTTGTACATGATACAGAAAATACTCTATTATTATTATTTATTATTTTTTGGTGCATCTCGAGCTGAGACGACACATATGTTTATCTTATTATTCACTCTTATTTACTTTATTTATCGCTGTATTGTAAGGATATGATTTTTACTTCCTAGTGTCTCTATAGCTCAATGTTACGCATAACAAGAGAACACTATGCAGGAGGACTGGCAGTGCACAGAGAAGCTCTGGGCGCCGAAGATCGTAGATGTTGACGCGCCTTAAATTAAAAAAAGAAAATAATAAGAGAATGCTGTTTGTCAACTTTTCGATACTGAATTATCACCTGAAATATGTTTTGAGTAAAAGTTTTTAACCGAATAGTAAATAGAGGTGGATGTGAATGTGAACAAAATATTTCAAAAAAGCAAAATCTAGGAAGCTCAAATTTAATATTCCGTTTAAATACCACTGCCGGATCCGACACGAACATTTCGGTTACAATGAGTTAACAGGAAGTGCAATTAAAAAAAAAAAAAAATGTCTTTCTCTGTTTTCTCAAATTGTGGCTCTGAATAGTTTCCTATCATTTGATTTTGTAACAATTATCCGGAAGAAAAAAAATTAATATTTTCGAAATCTTCTGCAGGGCTGAGATGTTTTGCTTCTTTGGTTTTTGTAACACTATTTCAATACTATTTATCACCTAATGGATATAAATGGACTAAATGTTCAATGAAATTTCCGAATTTCTAAGCAAAATTTGACCGAATGAGAAGTTATAGTATTGCAGTAGTTTTGCTAATATCAATAGAGACAATATTTTAAGCTAGTTTGAGTATCAGTGTTGATAGGTGAGCTCATGAAGGTGGTCAATGTACAGAAAATGAAAAAAAAAAAAAAAATCTGATGTGAAATACTCACGAGTCTTTCTCTAATTGCTGTTAATGAAAATATGTATAATATATAATAATATGTTAATAAAGATGTATAAAATATCATTAAACACACACATATATTTACATAACCTTATAACCTCCCCACATAATTATATACAACCAACAAACCAGCAAGTGTAATTGTAACAGAAACATTACGTTGAAATGAACTCTCTACACGAACTTGGTGAATTTGTTGTGACATTGGATGAAAATCCGAAACCAGGTCAGGAAGAAAATAAATATGCATGCTACGACGGATAAAATACCAGATGTTATCCAGCATTACGGACCCAGCCACATATTCAACAATGTATGTATAAAATGACAAATTTTTTTCTTTACTCTTCAGATTTTAGTCATTTTCAGTTTAACGCCACAAGTTCCGTAGAACTGCCTAAAATCACTTCTTTTTTTTTTGAGAAAAATGTCACAAGCTTTTATATCTGTTCAGTTAGCATTTCAAGTTTAATGGAAATCAGTTAAGTGTTTTTGAGAAAATTCCGGGGAACCGATTTTCTTCAAATTTGGAATTTCCCAAATGCTTCTAATGTATTTAATATTATATGTTAAAACCATAAATTGTACTGAGGAAAATAAAGTGGCAAATAAGAGGAAAACTGGGGTTCCCCCAAAAATCAATTTTCCTGAGAAAGTGTTACAAATAAAAGTGATAGATAATTATGTATGTAGTAGATTGTATATTATGAAGTTTAAACAAAATCGGTGAAGCTGTTTTCGAAAAAATCACGGAAAGCTGAAAAAAAAAACATACATTAAAGTTGCACTTCTGCTAGACGGATTTTACCCGGAAACTTTACACGAAGCTTTCAAGCAAAAATCCATAAGCCAAAATTTTAAGCATATTTCAGTTTTTCGTGATTTTCTAAAAAAAAAAAAGCTCCAACAATTTTTTTTAAACCTCGTATACAATATAAACAAACATGTATCACTTTTATTTTTATCATTTTTTCTCGAAAAAATTGATTTTATGTGGTGCTATAGAATTTGTGGCGTTAAATTTTAAATGTAATAACGAGGCTCTCTTCTGGACTGTACTGCCATGGGTAAGTACTTGCCCCCCCCCAACCAATTATATTTATGTCAGGACAAGGTGAGTAACATTTTAAATTTAATAAAACTTAGTTTCTTTATATATTATAGTTATATTCGAAAAATTCTTGTGAGTTTTTCAATTTCGTCAGCTAGATTTTGTTTTATTTAAAAAAAAATATTCTTAATAGACACTCCATTACCGCAAATAACCTTGTTTAATTTAATATTTTATGCGTGGATTCTGCGTAACCATATTTGTAACAAGGAATTTCCAGTGACGATTAGTTGAAACTTTGTTGTAATATATTATTTTTTTATTTTATTTAAATCTTTACATCCAGTACTTATTCAGACAACCTGTATGTTTATATTTGCAATTTATAGATTATATTGCTTTGGTCTACATTTACGGGAAATACTATATACGTAAGTAATTCAAAATAAATAAATAAATAAAAAATAATTCTGACTGGAAACTTGTGATTATTCAAATAGTTACAAATAAATATTATTAAATAATTTATATTTTGTTTTTAATCAATAATTTAAAAATGTTATTTTTACTTAGTTTCTAAGCTGGCAGCTAATTGGCAGTTCACTGTAGGATGTATTTATTCAAACAAGATACATATCTTGGCAAACCTATTAAATCTGGATTCCAAAACGAAATGTAGCCTCCATGTGTTTCATAAGAGTTTACCCAACTTTAAATTATTGATTTTCTATATCAAAAAGTAGTAAACAAGATATTATTCTTAACTTTAACTTGCTTTTCCTTCTTCCTTCTCTATAACTTACTGGACAATCAAATATAGACTTTCAAAGTTAACAATTTTCTTCGTTGATGTATTCTTACCTTATAGGCACGTAATTTTATTCACTTAAACAACATTGTAATTAAGCAGATATATTACAAGTATTCCTGCAAATTGTTCAAGTATAAGTATGTCCATAACATCATTATATTTTTACTTTATCTTACTCATCCTTTCCGTCCTGGTAAAAGAAAGCATTAGGATAGTGAGGCATCACCGGAAACCTGTATATGTCTGCGAACAAAAATGAAAAATCATAGTAACCTCAAGCTTGGTATTTGGTTAAGATACTTCCATAGCATCTGGCACGAAGATTTTTGGGCAAAATCCATCAGCCAGAAGTGGATCTTTATTGAGTGTTATTTTTTTTCTTCAGTTTTTCGCAATTTTTTTTAGAAACGGCTCCAACGATTTTCATTAAACTTCATATACTATTTACAGATATAAATATCTGTGCTTTTTTTTTATTTGAATCATATGCCCGTAAACATTGATTTTTTGAAGAAGGTTCGGGGGGAAATAGAAACGTTAAGTTCCTCCAAAGTACCACTAACATATAAATTATAGGTTCTACCATCACTTGTGTAATATTAATATACAGTTAGAAGCATTGCTAGTATTTCAAATTTGAAGAAAATAACCAAATATGCGATTACATAGAATAGGATGTTGACAGATGTTATCCTGTATTACGCACTGAACCATATATTCAGTTATTAAAAAGTAGTTTGTGATTTTAATATCAATTACAAAAATCTAAATTTTTAGTTGTAAGAATTGATTTTATTTTATTATGGTAATGCCTAACAAAAATAAATTCATTAGTTTCAAAAAATTAGGAGATTATGAACATAATATATATTTTCACTTGATTCCATTTATAAATTATTCAGTTATATTTTATTTTGTTTTAATTATAAATAAATCTTATATAGATTTAAGTGTTAAACATAATATTATTCTGTAATGAAAATCTGACACTGAAACTGTACAACAAATCAAACTAATCAAGTGCATGTAGTTTTACCTGTTGAATAAGCAATTAATTACAAATTATGGCGTTGTTTAATTGCATTTTATTTTGATTTGCTCATTATTTATAATATATTCACTTGTATTAGGTATTCATTTTATTTCAGGTATTTCTTTGTGACTTCAGTTTATGATCTTAATTTTAGAATATTGTTTATTTTATGATTTAATGTTACATCACTGTTAAATACTTGTATTTTCTTTTATTATTATTTTTCAATTTAAGGCGCGTCGACATCTATTGGTCGGTCATTGGCGCCGCGGAGCCTTCTGTGGACAGTGTTCTCTCGTTACAGACAACATTGTCCATCACCGGACAGTCAGCTGTAGAAGCTTCTAGTAAGAGAAAATCTAAGGGTAGTACAGCTGGACTCGAACCTGGGTCCTCCTCATGGGATTCCAGAACGCTAACCACTTAGCTATTCCATTCCCTTTCTTTTATTATTATTATTATTATTATTATTCCTATTATTACTTAGTATATACTATTACTATTATTACCATTACTATTATTTTTTTTTTTTTTTTATTTTTTTGGCGCATCGACAACTTGGGTCATTAGCGCCGAACATTGTTGAGAGCCACCCGAGCGAAGAGGGTGCCTTTTTTTCTTTGCACGACATCCATCGAAACTTCCCATGGAAGTAGCATGGAGCCGGGCCATATTATAGTCGATCGTCCCCCTCCCCGCTTTAGCCATCGAATCCAGTCGATGGAGTTGGGAGGGTCGACAACCGCACAATGACACCCTCCTTTTCTTTTCGCTACTGATTGAGGTGGATTCCTGTATAATAGTATTACACAAGGCGTGCCACCCCTTGCTGCACTTCGATGTTTGCCTTTACTTTTCATAATCTTCACTTCTATTTTCATTTACCTAGTGTTAAACAACTATGTTTCTTAACTAAGTTGCTCATATTTTTAGAAGCTAACTTCCAGTCACTACAGCTACACGATATAAAAGGGTTACTTGCATTTGCGATATTACATGTAAATATTCCGTCCCACTAGACAAAACATAAATTAACTATTCTTAAACTAAAATTGGAGTGAAATACTTTATAAAAAATTCCTTTCCCCAGCTAAAATTCTAATCTAAACGCATTCATGCTAACTTTCACGCCAATAATTACATTCGCGCTAATAAATACATACATGCCGATAAATACATTCACACTTATAAATACATTCACACTATACATTCATACTGTGGGGAGGGTACTCTATATTCCACTCCCCACTTATATTAAACCTAATCTAATCTAAGCTAAATCTTATCGTATAAGTTTATATGCTTTAAAAATGCAAATAACCCTCTAACATGGGGAGAACCCTCTTTCAAAATAACGCGCAAGTCATGTGGCAGGCCTGCTCTTTGCCTATGTGCTCGCAGAGCCTGACACCCTTCCAGAACATGTGCTACAGTAAGTCTTCCTTTGCAAAGTGGGCATCTAGGTCTTCTTCTACCCAACAGCAGATACTATTATTTTATTATTAATATTATTACTATTATTAATTATTATTTTCTTCTAATGAATGTACCAACTCCTGCTGACGCTATTAGCCATGCAATATTTCCTTTTATTATAATTTATCATCTATCTGTTATAATTTTTATTTAATAAATAAAGGTTTATTATTATTGTTAACTTTATTAAGTCACAATTAACTTCCCAAATGGATAGAATTATTAGGATTAAAAATAATTATTAAATGTAATTAATCTCTTTTCTTCTGATTGGAATCCGAATATTCTCCTAATTAGTAGCAAACTTCTGTCATCTGTCACTTCCGTTCAGTTCTAAGTTTCATTTACCACATTAGATTACCAGAGAACGATTAAAAGACTAAATTACAGCTTGTTTTTCGAGACAGACTTGACGTTCATAAGTGATTGAAGAAGCTTAAATTTTTGGGCATTATATCAATTATTTAACTAATAACAAATCGTTCTGCGTAAAAGTGGTGTGTTTGCGTGGGGGGTGGGGGTGGGGGTGTGGTGGTGGTGGTGGTCCAAAATATCTCAAAAACGAATCTCATCTTCACTAAACGGAACTTGTTATTCTCTTCACATATCACGAAAGTTTCAATCAAGAGATCCGTTTATGGGAATGCGAATTTTTGAATTTTTTTTTTTTGCTTTTCTCGAAACCCGTTACTTTCTGTTTTCTTTTTCCCAAATTTATTATCTACGTATTTACAGATCTATATCTTTATTTGAACATTTTTATTTTTAGGGGATTCTGGTAGGATCTACAACGTTACATTTCCCTCTAAAGTGTCATTTCAATACAATTTAGATTATTTGTAATGAAATAATAAAGATTATTAAATTAATTTCTAAGAATTCAAATTGGAAAAAGTCGGTTAACTAGAAATGAGACATTACATTTATTCTGACGATTTAAAGATTTCCTCGGAATCGAGTCCAAAAATATAAATCTATTACTTTTATTTGGAACATTTTTGTGGTAAAGTTGTTATTAGGGGGGTTGGGGGCAATCAATGAGGTTATTTTATTTTTTTTTTATTTAAGGCGCGTCAACATCTATGGAACCTTCTCATTCTACTGCAGGCCTCCAAACAGTGTTCCCTCGTTACAGACAACACTGTCTATCACCGGATAGTGAGCTGTAGAGGCTCCTAGAAAGAAAAAATTTAGGGGCAGCACAGCTGGACTCGCACTCAAGTCCTCCGCGTGGAAGACCACTTCCCTACCCTATTCAGTGAGGTTAGGTTTAACTCTAAACTGTCCATATAGTGAGAGATTTGATAGGAGCACTGTAGTTGTTGTCTGCAATATTGCCGAATTCAGATAGCAAATATTCTTAAGTATCACACAGTGCAATGTACGTTTAGATAAATGTATATGTGAATATAAAACGAATATACGAATATCTTCTAACTTCTAAGAAGAATTTCGTAGATATTTCTTTAAAAAATTGACTCAGTTTGCTTTATAGTATCGAGTTTCTCCTAAATTCTCAAATATCTTATTTCTAAATATGAATATACATATTCATTGATTTAACAAACGGTTCAAAGCATTTCTCCTATATTATTTTTATTTCAAAGATGTGATCCATCGTGGATAAATTTCCAAAATCCAATAGGGCTAGAAGTGTATTAAGTGTAAACAAAAATGAGAACGAAAAGTACGCAGAAAGCTAAACTTGATATTCCGTTTGGTACCCAGGATTAAACAAAAGGTGTGTGGGGCAATTTCACAGTTATGAATGTAATACCCATCTCTATAAAATGAATAGCAACTATAGAGTTTGAATGAAGCGAAGTTTGAATGATATTTATCAATTAGGACTATGTGAAGTGCTCTAAGAAAGAGGAAGTGTAGTGAGTATTTTACACCTTTTCTAACATCATTCATTCATAGATAAATTTAATGAATATAAAGAAAAATAACGGCAGCTTTTCAGCTTTCCATAATGTTCCAGTCTGTTTTCACAGTCAAACATAACAAAGATTGATAAATTTAAAGTAGTTTTAGTAAACTGTAGAACTACTCCAAGAAGGCCGCGCGCCCATATGGATGACTGTAGATCTCCTAACAGGCCACTGTAGACTTAACAAGCAAAAGCTTGTTAAGTCTATCCTGACAATGGATAGACTGTGCAGGTTTTGTCTGGAAGAAGAATACGAAGAACTGTACTACACGTCAATATGAGAGGTTTGTTTGATTTCGCTACTTTAGGAAGGAGAAACTAACATCTTTAAGCTTCATCCAGAAGTCTCTCTCCAGACTCCCAGCAGAATCTATATATCTATCTAAACTGAACAATAAGTTTGTACATTTTTCTCCGGCAACATTTTGTTCAGGACTTCCTATTTAAATATAAAGCCTTCAGTGGATCTGGAGAAAATCCGTCATCAGAAAGATACCAAAAGAAATGAAAGTATCTTCTCCAGCAGAAGCTGTAATGTTTTCAGGTATTAAAAAAAAAAAGAGGTAGATGTTAAAGCAATAAGAAAAATTGACCTAATTGTCTTAAGTGAGGCGTAACCTCTTCATTTGAATTATTTACTAGAAATTAGTTGTTTGCTAATTTATGAGTAAGTATAATTGTTTTTGGAATTTCCTATATTTATATAAAATAAAAAAGGATCCAGCGGGACTTTTTCTTATTTTAATTTCTGCCATTAACTCGCATATATATATTATGTTATCGTTACCCGATCTAACAGTGGGAAATTTACTGGAAATAATTAAGTAAAATTCTTTTCATCTATTACTAGGCATTGCTGGCCATACAGTCCAACATAAAATGGATTTTCTAGCATAAGTACTATCATCAAAATTGAATGATGTCCTGACTATGCTGGACATAAATCAAAGTTATCATATGATATCATTGCAAATGAAAATCAAGAGTAAATAAGTTTATCCGCAACTGCAACACAATACAGGTTGCTTTCTTCAATCATGGCCAATAAATATTCTGAAACAGGCTCCTTAAGTTAAATTCGAAGATGTTTTAGCCAAGGGGTTTTTCCATCACTGTATCTCTTAAATATTTATTTTTAATTTTACTTAGCGGCAATAGATAATGGTTATTATAGTTCTGAGAGATTTCTCTGTCCAACCTTTGTGACGGTTAAAGATACAATTACTCATAGAAGAAGTTAAAGATACGTACATTACAGAAAGAAGTTACACATTCAGAAACAGAGGGAAGAAAAGGCTGGCCAGAACAATACCCTATTGATTGGGCCTATTGTAATGAAATCACGATATAATCTGGCAGAAATCAAAAGCACTTACCACAAATTAAATAAAATCTTATCATTTCGTGGGCTAAACTGAACATAATTGCAGAAGTTTCAATACATAAGAAAATCATATTGTGACGGACAACTTGTTGAAATCTTGATCATATTGTTATATTTGTTGAGCTAATGGGAACTCATCTTGCTGTACATAACTAAAAGGCAATAATGTGTGCAAGACATATATATATATATATATCAACAAGAAGAGGCATTTCAATAACTAACTGCCCACTTATTTGAAGTAAACAGACTAAAACTACTCAAAATTATAATACGGAAAGGTGAGATTAAACCAGAATAGAGAATTAAACTGTTGTCTAATTATAAACAAGAATTCTACAAAATAAACATTTTAGTCTTTATCTGTAAAAGTGAATTAGGAGCAATTAGATGAGAGTCCTCAGGCAGCCAGCTTTATTCTCCAAATAAAGAAGATATTTAACGTTGAATCAGATCAGGTGGTAATGTCCATTATTGATATAGTCTATTGTTTTGGAGTTGCTTGGGGCTTGTATTCATTAAAAAATTTAAAAAAAGAATAAAAGAGAGTTGATATGGAATTCTATTCAAAAGTTTTCCACTTGATTTCTTTATTTATTATTAATTAATATTAAGAATCAAGCAATAAATAATTATTTGAAATTTCAGCTTAATGGAAAGGAAATTCCTTCGATTGCAGTAGGAACCAATAATACAGTATTACTTTTTTGTTCATTTCAATTTACATTTAATGTTAGACAAATAAAATCTGTAAATTGATTAAATATGGATTATATTTAAATAATATTGATATATTAATAATTGTGAATAATTATAAATATATTTATTATTCTTTATAAAAATAAAATTATTATTATTTTACATTGAGAAAATATAAAGGGCTAAGCGCATGCGTTGGCCGAAGGTATATAAAGGATTAGAGATCATCTCCAGAGTTCATCACAAATTCAACAACAATCCAAATACAGGTGCGTACCCATGGTCTCTTTACTTTTTAGTTTTTTTTTTTTTGAAAAACGTTTTTTGTCACCTTATTAATAACTAATTATTAATTTTTTTAATTTTCTTTTTCATAAAATTAATAAATGTATTTAACACTATTTTTTTTAAAAAAAGGAAGAAGTAATAATTGATTAAAAAAATCTCTAAAAAAAAGAATTAAACAAACGCTTATATAAAGATGTTTTAGAAGTTGACTTTAATTTATTTTTTAATTTAGTTTATTATTTAAATATTTAATAAAGAGTTTTTCATTTTATTTATTATTAACACTATTCCATTTATTTACCATTATCAATATAATTTTAGTTTGTCTGTCTGTTGTATTTTTCATCGTAATTTTCAACGTTTTTTAGAGTTTCATGAATTTATATGTTGAATTTTTTGTGACAAAGTTTTCTGCCTGGCTGTCTCTTTTTGCCAGATTGTCTCCTTATCATACCGAAAATAATTTAATACAATTTAGATACATTTAGTGTAAATACGATTGTAATATAAAGGGTACAATTTAATAATGCAGAGTAGTAGTTGTAAAAATATTTTTGCTCTAACCTAATTAATATTACTTTTAAGATAAAAAAATTAAAAAACTACTAAGTGCGGTAAAAGGAAATACTACAAATCTTCCATAGAAATGTTCGTATTTTTACTCTCTCTTACTCCCTAGTAACAGGAAGTATTGTAATCGTATCAAATTTTCGATATCAGTTTTCACCGGAAATATACGGTTTTGAGGTCCCCTGAGTCCAAAAAAGTGGTTTTTAGCAAATGGCTTGTGTGTGTGCGTGCGTGTGAGTATGTATGTGAACAGCATAGCTCAAAAACGAAAAACTAGAAAGTTGAAACTTAATATTCCGTTTAAGTGTCAACATGGGATCTGACAGTAGGTTATCTGTTAAAATTCCTCAACCGGAAGTAACACTTTACTGAATTTTTTTTTTTTTTTTAATTTTCTCGAAAATGCCTCCAACGATTTTCTTCAAACTTGATATATCAACTACACATATAAAGAGCTACAGCTTTTATTTGAAATATTTCTCAAGGAAAATTCATTTAAGGGCACTTTTGGGGGGTGAGGGGTGGGATTAGGTTTTCCTCTAATGTGCTATTTCAATTTTTTTATACAAGTCTGTCATCTAAATAATATTAATTAGAATTAAATATGTTGTTGAAATTCTGAGTTTGAAAAAAAAAATCGTATGACCGGAAGGAAGTGCGTTTTTTCTGAAATGTATTTTTTAAGTTTTCTGATATTTTCACAAAAACGGCTCCAACAGTTTTCTTTAAACTAGGCATGTGAACTACACATATAAAGAGCTACAATTTTTATTTGAAACATTTCTCCTGATGAAGTCATTTGAAAAGGGGGCTTTTGGAGGAGGGGTGGGATTATGTTTTCTTGTAATGTGCTACAATAGTTGATTATACAATTATACCATGCAAACAAAATTAATTAAAAATAAATAGACGGCCAAAATTCCGAGTTTCAAAGAAATAAGTAAACCGGAAGTGCGCTTTTACTGAACAGATTATTTAGTTTTCGACGGATTTCATTAAATTTGGTACACAAACTATAAAATTTGTCAATTATAATTTTGATAACTGGAGTAAGAGAAAGTTGTGTGAGTGTTTCACAGCAGTTTTTTTTTTTTTTTTAATATTGAACATCCTAAAATAGTAAAATGGTTCTCAAATTTTGAAACGTGTAGTTTTTAAAAGTAGTTTTTTTGTTCTACTAGAATTTATTGTTTTTTAATATTTATTTTAATAAAAGCATGTCTAACAGGTTGTTTTTTGTCACTGCTTTGACTATGACTTTTCTTATAATGTGAAATTGTATTTACGATCGTGTCAAATTGGAGTTTTCAAAGGAGATACATGTTTTGAGGTAGTAACATGAATATGAAAAAAAAAATCATTTATAGCGAACAGTCCTGATATACGTATGCCCTATGTGTGCGTGCTTTACTTATGTGCGTATGAATGAGAGAGAAGAGTATGAATAGCATATCTGAAACCTCAAAAATCGTACGAAATTCAAGCTTTTGACTGATTAGTTCAAATTATATCAAATATAGGAGCGACTTTATTGATTGGTTTTTCATTTATCGCGATTTTCTCGAAACAAAAGCAAAAGATTTTTCTTTTGAAATATTTGCGAGGGAAATTGATTCTTGGAAGTATGGGGAGGTACTTCTAAAGTGCTATTTCAAAATACATAGTATGGTATGGTTCTATCACTTTATAATACAAAAGAGTACTAAATGTGCTAGAACGAAACTACCATATTTGTAGGATAATCGGCTAATAATTAGTGCGATTTTTAGAGATAATGTTTTTCAAGATTTTCGCAGTTTTCATGAAAATGGTTTCAGTTTATTGGAAAAATTGATTTTACTATGTTCAAAGGAAGCTGGAAACTGTTAGGCTTCTCTTTGAAGTAAAATTATGGAATTTAAATTTTATATTAAAAATTATGATTTTTAAAATTTTTTTGTCAATCTATACTACAAGAACTACTAAAGTCGCTCATACCAGACTTTCTTTCACACAATAGAAACAATTTTTAAAATTGATAACAAAAAAAAAAACAAATCTGGAATGAAACACTCACACAACTTTCTCTTACTTCAGTTTTCAAAATTTTGATTGACAAATTTTATAATTAGTTTATCAAATTTAGAGAAATTCGTCGGTGTTTTTTATGGAGAAAATTGCAAAAATTTAAAAAAAAAACCCTGATCAGTAAAAAACGCACTTCCGGTTTACTAATTTTCTTGAAACGTCGGAATTATGGCAATCTATTTATTTCTAATTAATTTTGTTTGGATGGTAGATTTGTACAATCAACTATAATAGCACTTTAGAGAAAAACATAACTCCCACCCCTCTTCCAAAAACCCCCTTAAATGACTTTACCCGGAGAAATGTTTCAAATAAAAGTTGTTGCTTTTTATATGTGTAGTTCACATTCTAAGTTTAAAGAAAATAGTTGGTGTTGTTTTAGAGAAAACAACAGGAAACTGAATAAAACTTCCTGGAAAAAACACACTTCCGGGCATCCGATTTTTTTTATAAACTCAAAATTTCAATGACATATTTAATGTTTTTTGGTGTTCGTTACGACCGCTGTATTCAATGTTGTAAATTGGATGTTGAGTATACACTTGGTGATGGTAAATAATTACAGTTTGTAAATAATTCTAACTAAAAATTTTTACCCTGAAAAAAGGGAAAAAATTTGCCGAAACGTCGGTAGAAATTTAAAAAAAGTGTTCTTTTGTATGACCGAACCTCAACATATTTAAAACTAATTAATATTATTTAGATAATAGAATTGTGTAATAAACTCAAATAACACTTTAGAAGAAACCGTAACCCCATATCTCCTCCAAAAGTACCATTAAATGAATTTTCCCTGAGAAATGTTTTAAATAAAAGTTGCAGAACGTAATATGTATAGTTGATATACCAAGTTTCAAGAACATTGTTGGAGCCATTTTTGAGAAAATTGCAAAAAAGTAAAAAAAAAAAACAAAAAACATTCAATAAAGTGGTACTTCCGGTTGAGGAATTTTAACAGATAACCTACTGTCAGATCCCATGGTGATACCTAAATGGAATATTAAGTTTCAACTTTCTGTGATTTTTTTTCTTGTTTGAGCTATACTGTTTAAATATATACAAACATACACACACATAAAGAGATCATTTTTTTAAAAACACTTTTTTTGGCCTCAGCGGGACTTCAAAACGGATATTTCCGGTAAAAAAATCCAATATCGAAAATTTGACACAATTACAATACTTTCTCTTACTTGGAAGTAAGGGAAAGTAAAAAAAAAAGAAAAAAAGTGCGATGAAATTTAAATTTAAGAGCCTCATTCAAAGATTCCTTTACAACCACTTAAAATCAAGTTTGACTGGTTAAATATTACAAATAAAAGTGATAGATTTATATCTGTACAGTTAGCATTCGAGTTTAAATTAAAACGTAGCTACCATTTTCGAGAAGAATATTTCAAAAAAATCAAAATTAATTTATTTTCTTCCATTTTAGAATTCTAACAATCAGCTTTAATGTTATTGGTTATAGAACCATACATTGTACAAAAAAAAAAAAACAACACTTTAATCAGTGTTGCCAGGTTCTCAGAAAAAAAAATCTTTCAAAAAATAAATTTCCCTGAAAAATATTTGGAATAAAAATATTACGCTTTTATGAATGAAAATTGTTGGTAGCCATTTTTTTAAAAAAGAAAATCCCCAAAAACTGGAGAGAAAATTTAAAACATGTCTGTTTTGTTTTTTTGTCATGGTAATTGGGTCCAGAAGTGTTGGGAAATATCAGGGGATTTTTTTTTCGTATTTTCATTGGAATTACATATTTTGAGTTCCTCCCTTGGATCCGGAAAAAGTGATTTTCAAAAAATCTATCTATGTGTGTGTGTGTGTAACTTTATATTTCGTTTCAATTTTACCAAGAGATACCTGGACAATAAGGTTTTAGAGATAAAATCCTGGTCAACCGGAAGTAGATACCACTATATAAATGTATTTTTTCCTTCTTTTTTTTTTTTTTTTTTTTAGGATTTTCTCGAATATGCCGCTAACGAGTTTTCTTTATCAACTTCACATATAAAGGCAACTTTTATTTAAAAACATTATACTGCGAAAATTGATTTAGAGAGATTTTGGGAGAGTTGGATGTTCCAAGGTGATACCAGTTTAAAAATTAGTACACATTCCTACTTGTGTATTGTGTCAATAGAAATAATAAATATGGTTCGCAAAAACACCCACTCAAAGTCTAATTGCCAATGCAACTGTTAACTAGGAATTGCTTAAATGGATGGGTAATTGATTTGAGCTAGATCAAACGCATTTAATTTGCTTGGCCAAACTATTTGAAAATAAACACAAGACTATCACCAAATTATCGTTACTAAAACTTATCACAATTTACAAAACTATATCTTAGTAATTTGATTAGAACGGCTAAGAATTATACTATTTCTTTACAAAAAAAAAAAAAAATCTGGTCTGAAACACTCACACAAACTATCTCTTACTCCACTTCTCAAAAATTATAATTCACAAATTTTATAGTTTGTGTACCAAATTTAATGAAATTCGTCGAAAACTGTTCAGTAAAAGCGCACTTCCTGTTTACTAAATTTCCTTGAAACTCGAAAATTTTGGTAATCTATTTATTTCTAATTAATTTTGTTTGGATAATAGAATTGCATAATCAACAATTATGATAGCACTTTAAAGAAAAACATAACCCCCACCCTTCCCCTAAAAGTGCCATTAAATGAATTTTCCTGGAGAAATGTTTTAAATAAAAGTTGTAGCTCTTTGTATGTGTAGTTTATACGTATAACGAAGTTTGAAGAAAATCGTCAAAAGCTATTTTTGAGAAAATCGCAAAATAGTAAAAAAATAAATAAATAAATAAATAAAACTAGTAAAGTGGTACTTCCGGTTGAATAATTTTGACAGATAACGTACTGTCAGATCCCATGGTGATACCTAAACGGAATTTTAAACCCAAGTTTGAACTTTCTACAGCTTTTCCTTTTTTTGAGCTATGCTGTTCCACATACACAAAGACCATTTGCTAAAACCACTTTTTTTTTGGACTCAGGGGACCTCAAAACGGATATTTCCGGTGAAAACTCAATATAGAATATTTGACACGATTACAATACTTCCTCTTGCTAGGAGTAAGAGAAAATAAAAAAGAAATTAATTTGCTATTTGTAGATATTAAATACAATTCTACCAACTTTCTTTGTAAATACATTTATCAAGAAAAATGTTTGTTAACAATTATCAGATCAAACGCTTTGCCCCTCCAAAAAAATATCTACGTAAATTTATTTAAATTAAAATTTTTACATTATTCAGGATTTCATTAAGAAAAAGTAAACAGGGGTTTTTCTCTAAAAAAAAAAGATTAGAAATTAGAAATAGAATGAGTTAGATATTTATAGCATTTTTCAATAAATTAAAACTATATATTAAACAGTAATGTAATAGTATTATCTTAACAGTCTATGGGGAAAAAGTTTAATTAATTTAATAGTAAAAATAACCATAAATTAGGGGCGGGTGTTGGTGTATTGGTTATGAGTATGGACTTGTAAGTGGGAGGACCCCAGTTCGAGTCCAGCGTATAACTAAATTTTATATTTGTTTAAAAAATGTTAATAGTAAAGTACTTGCTTCCGCCCCCGTCCAAGACACCTAATTTGGTAGTTGGACGTTAAGCCCGCCTGAAAAAATAGGCATTACTTTGCTTTACTTTTAACCATAAATTAAATTAAACCTTAAGGCAAGATAACCTAACCTAAATTTTAAAGTCATCAACCACTTTTCATCCATTCACAAAATAAAAATAAAATAAAATATGACCTTTTCTTTCATAAGATTGAGGAAAAAATTTTACTTGCCTATTTCTGGAGCTTTTTTTTTTTATGACTTTCTTAAGTATTATAAACCTATGATTGCTTTGGCCGTTCCATTATTGTATCTTATTTTATTTTTTTTTTTGCTTGGTTAAAATAACTAGGATGGGGCAGACTGCAAATTTCTTTTGTAATAAAATTGTTTTTATATATATATTGATTTACAATCGTAAATTTATATGACTTTTGAAGTATTAGTATATTCAATTCAAAAATATAAGTTAATAAAATTATATCATGTAAAATAATACAAGCATTTTTAAAGTTAGTATTAAATCTGGTGTGAAAAATTCACACAGCTTTAACTTACTGCAGTTTATAAAATTATAAAAGACAATTTTTATTAATTTGCTCAAATATAAATATAGTCAAATATTAATAATACAGTGTAGGGTGTTAAGATCCGTGGGGCTTGTTGTTACAAATTTCAGTTAACATTTTTTTTTTAATTGCTGTTATGTTGCACTAAAAATTGCTGAAAATTGATTAATTTTTTTGGCTCATTTATTTCTACTAATTATATATATTTTTGTTTGTTTGAGATTTTTCAAAATGAAGTAACATTTAGAAAAAATTCAAATACTATTAAAATGCGTATACTGTATAACAACTTGCCTCTTCGGTGGGGTTTGTTCTTACATGCGGATGGTGAAGTTGTTACAATATATAAAATACATTTTTGGGTGTTTATTTTAACGAAATAAAACTGAAATATGTTCAATAAACAAATTATCAGATCTTTATTTTAATAATGATAACAGCTTGATAGGGGAAAGGAATATCGAGTACTTTCCCCTCGTATGAATGTATATATTAGTGTCAATGTATTTATAGTGCGATTGTATTTATTAGCGATAATGTATTTAGTGGCGTGAATGTATTTATTAGTGCGATTGTATTTATTAGCGAGAATGTATTTAGTGGCGTGAATGTATTTATTAGTGCGATTGTATTATTAGCGAGAATGTATTTATTGGCGAGAATGTATTTATTGGCGAAACTGTTAGGGCAAATGTTTAGCTTAGGCTTTTTATTTCGGGGTTGAAAGAAATTTTATAAAAGTATTTCAACCCTATTAGGTTTAGATTAACATTAGGATTAGTTCACTTAAGGGTGTGCAGGAATATTTGTTAAAAGTACTGCACACCCAAAATAGAATAGTTTACAGTGAGCAAATAGCCTCTTTAGGATAGGTTACGTAGATATTTCAGGATAGTTTCTTGCTTATATTACATAAAAATTTATCTGCATGCAAAAGTTCCACATTTAAATGATGCAAATAGATCCAGAATTTTCATATTAAATTTTATATGTATAATTGTTAATATATAATATTTATATTTAAATAAGATAGTTAAAAAAGATTTAATTAAAAAAGGGATGGCACAACAAGAGATGATCCACACTCCCCCTCGTCGACATGATCGATGAAATAAGAGGGGATGTGTGGTACCCTATTCAATAACCTTGGGCTCCTCATGCCTTGCTAGACAAGGCACTGATCTGGACGCCACAAAGGTTGAATATGTGCCATCCAAGCTCGTGCGGACCGAGTGGAGAACGAATCAAACTGAGGGGCGCTAATAACCTTGGAAGTTGATGCGCCCCCAAAAAAAAAAACAAAAAAAGCCAGCTTGATTATGATCTAAACATGGATTATTACAAACTTAAATGCTTGAACATTCATTCCTCTTTCTATTCACTGTCACTATCCATCTCTAAGTCCAAGTTACAATTGTGGCAAATATATCTAGGGTCATTTTTAATACATTTTGAATGGGCCCATCTTTTGCACTGCATACATTCAATCCAATTTTCTCCTTTCTTTTTGACTGCGACCATGGTTTTAGACATTTCAGCCAGTCCTCATTTTCTTCGCCGGAACTTGATAATGACAAAATATTTTTTCTTATTCTTGTTCGCAGCTTTGGAGACACAGATTTTCTCTTTTTGTTAGAATTGCCAACTTTGTCGTTTTTCTTGTTGTTGGGCTTCATTTCTTTTAAGAAATCTGGCGTGATTTGATTTAAGGTATGCAGTGGGGCAAGTGTTACACTGTAACAACATGCCTCCAACCAACTGTAACAACTAAATCCACTGACGTTATTTCACTAATTAATCCGTAAACAAATAGGTCAAAGAATACTAGCGCAACCATATTGGATTGAAATTATTGTTAAGGATGTGAAATGTAGTTGGTGAGATGTGATGTTGTAGTGGTAGTGTGTGTGCAGCACGAGCGGTTTAGTAAAGGGCTTGTGTGTATGTTTGAAAAAGAGATAGAAGTATTAAGAAATAATCAAGAGATCATACTGTTTTTAAAATAGTTATATTCTCTAAGTGAATTTAAGTACTTTACAATATCACAACTATAACTTAATAAATCAATTGTTTATCTAGAATAAATGCTAAACTCTATAACTGGCAGTGATTCCTGAAGTGTTCTGGTTGAATATCTAAAACAGACTGTATTGTTGAAAGCAGAATGCAGACTATCTAAGATTAGAGGATACGTTATAATTATACCTTGGCGTTGTAATTCGGCTTTCTGCGTATCTTAAAATATTTTTTCAGAACCTGAGAGCCTATGTGATAGTATTTCTAATTTTGCAGCTTCATCCCAGCCAGAAAGGCTAGCGCTAATTTGGTCTAGGAAATCTGAAACACTGGCTGTATTTTCGCCATCGAATGGGGGGGCAAACTGTTTATTAATTGTAAATTTCTCAAGGGGCTGGCAGGTTGAATTGTTAGGGGTGGCTGGAGGATTTGTTAATTGCTGCTGAGCAAGTAAATATTCTACAGCAGCGTCGATGCCCATATCTTGCCTATTAACCTTGTACATTTTTGAAATGAATGAATTATTGGGGGAAAGATTATATTTTTCAAGATGTCTACGCAGCTGGATTAAATTGCCACCTTTCAGAAAGGTTATTTTCGCGTAATATCTTTACAATTTGCGATCTATTAAGATATAGTTGTGATATTGTAAAGTATTTAAATTCACTTAGAGAATATAATAACTATTTTAAAAACAGTGGTACTCTCTTGATTATTTTGTAATACTTCTCTCTCTTTCTCAAACATACACACAAACCCTTTACTAAACCGCTCGTGCTACACAAACTACCACTACAACATCACATCTCTCCAACTACATTTCAGATGTATGAATTAACAGCATAAATATGAAAGCCTTATCTTTAGTAGTTTTCAGATCACAGCTTTCGGTTTCAATAATAAAATGCAGCTTTTACTATGATATATTTCAAGGAAAGTCACACAATGCTGCCATATACAACAGAATCTTAGCGGGAACTGGTTACAACAAACAGCACTCGCATATCTCTCAACTTTGACCACTTAGGAAGTGCTTCTATCGGCCGATTTTTTTTTAAAATTACACTGTAACAACAAGCTCCTATAACAACAAGCCCCAACCTTCCCTACCTATCCAATATAAGTTTAGTTGAATGATTACATTTCAGACCCTGAAGACAATGGCAATGATAATTATTGCCAAACACAATTTAACATGAAATTTAATGTCGCAAATTCTTCAGTACCTCCCTCCTAAAATCAATGTGGGAGGAACATTTTTTTCAAATAAAAGTGATAAACAGTTTTCTGTACAGTCAGCATTTCAAGTTTAAAGGAAATCGTTCAAGTCATTTCCGAGAAAATGCTAAAAACTTATTCCTATAAAAGTCGTACTTCCGGTTAACAAGTTTTCTTTTAAGGAATACTTTTAATATACTTAACTAGCTAACCCGACCACGCTTCGCTGTGGCTCAGTCTGATTTTTAGGCTTAACCATGCGTTATTTTGATAATTTGTTTCGATGCTTTGGAATACCCTGTCTACTAATTCTTCTTTTGAATGTACAATGTTGCAGAAATTAAATGGGAAGGTGATTTTTCCCGTTTCCGGATTTGTAGGAGCAGTGCCGTTACCGAGTTCGAGTAATTGTCTTGAAAATATGGCAGCTGTTGGATCGTTTTGAAGTTGAACTCTCATATTCGTTGTTAAATGAATTTTTTTTACTGTGCTCCAAAGAGTTTCAAGCAGGCATGCAATTCATCAGCTGATGTTAAGCGAGGTATCACTGGAAGCGTCTGCCTGAAGTCACAGGCTAGTCACACCATTGCTCCACCAAATGGAACCTGATTATTTCGCAAGTCTTTCTATATATGGTCTAATGCTTCCAATGACTTCTTATAAGCCATTATATATTCATCCCATACAATGATTTTGCACGTCCGAAGAACCTTTCCCATTCCTGATATTTTAGAAATGTTACAGGTTTTCTGTGAAGTGCATGTTTAAGTCATGACAATTTAAGAGCTGAATGCGCTGTTCTACCTCCTTCCACCAACGTAGCAGCAATACCTGAAGAAGCAAGTGCTAACGCAATATGGTCGTTTGAACGGATTTTAGCTCGGAATTTCCCGTTTCCGTAAGAACTTCGGAATAGAAGTATTCATAAGTAGTTGAGAAAGAGGATTAGAGAGTGAGCCACCATCGTAACGTGTCTGAGCCTGTCTATTTCTGCCAACCTCGCGAAACGCTCGGAGAAGTTCCAGTTTCCGTGGGAACTTCGGAGTAAAAAGTATATATCAACACTCTTATATAGAAATGCAACGAAAGTGTAAAAATTTCAAGTCAATCCATCGACTACTTTTCGAGTTTTGCGGCCACAAACATACGGATGCTGAATTTTTATATATATATATATATATAGATATATTGGAACAAGATAATCGTATAATTACCCTGAAGTGGCATTTTCCTTGAATGCTTAAATCATCGGTGCTCCATAAAGATGAACAACAACAATCAAGTTTAAACTTCCTGCGATTTCCTAGGTTTTGAGAACTTTATTTACACACACACATACATCGCGATTCATTGATCTGTTTTTTTTTTTTTTTTGCTTTTTTTTTTTATTGGCTGTTAATATTTATATACTTCTATAGAATGATTGAAATGAACCTTCTTACAGCCACAAAAGTTGTATTTATTTTATTATTATTTAAAATATAATATCTCCGAAAGTTTCGACACTTAAACATGTCATTTTCATAGGGATGCTAGAACATTTAATGAAATTTTCACATTACAATTAGATATTTATAATTATTTTTTTACAACTTTATTTCATATTATTATTTTCCGAAAATTATACCAACCTTTATTTAAATTTTATTTCTAGATATGTGATTGATTTTTATATTAATAGTTAAGGCTTCGTTATTTATTAATTTTTTTAAATTTTGAATTTTTTTGTTTACTTTTGTAACACTGTATGTGTTATACGTCCATTGTATTTTTGTTATATGAGTCAATTTATTAACAAAAATTTTTTTATTCAGCCTTAATTTTTGACTTATTTGGTTCTTTTTGACCATGTGGTTTCTATTGAATTTATTTTAAATGTTTTTGTATTTATGGCCTGAAAAGATATGTAATTATATTTATTTGTTTTTTAAACTGTAAACTTACCTTCAAATTACAACAGTAAGTAAAAAAAAAACAAAAACACATATTGTACATAAATAATTTATTTATAATATTTATGGCTGAATAAAATTTTTTTTAATAAATTGACTCATTATACAATGGACGTATAACACATACAGTGTTACAAAAGTAAAAAAAATTCCAATATGAGAAAAAATAAAAACAACATTTTTAAATAGTTAATAAACTTTTTAAAGGATAAAGAGTCCAATTAAATTATCGGATTATGTTTTCAGGCTTATATACATTATATTTTGAATCCTAAGTTAAATACATTATATGCATCATTAACCTTAGCCTCTAATAGATAACATTACAATGTTATTGTGGCATAAAATAACAATTGAAAACTTTGATGTTGTAATTTAACAACCCTAAAATATATATATATATATAATTTTCTATTTATTTATATAATCTCAAAGAGAAGTTTGTGTCTTTGATATGCCATCTACATGCTATATATCTAACTAAAATATATATAATGACTCATTATCCTGGTTTTTTTTTTTTTTTTTTAAATATCCCTTATTAGAGTTGTGGTTGGTTCCAAAGAGCTGGAAAGCATCAGAGACATTTTCCGTGATAGCTTGCTTCTTTGTGGCGGTCTTCAACCGGTTTCGGGCGTTCACCCATCATCAGGGTTTTTTATACATTAATTTTAATCAAAGGATCTGAAAATGATCTTTTTATTTTTTCAAATATATTTGTATGTCATTAATTGCATGTATAATTTTAATTTTTCTAATGCATTTTAATAGTTCTTTTTTTTGTGATCATTAGATTTATTAGTAATTGATTTTTAGATTAAATATGAAAATAATGTAAATAATTCTTCAGTATCTCCAAAAGTTATTCGTGAAAAAATTTAATTCTTATAAAATTACATATTTATTTATTTATTTATTTATAAATTCATTATGCGTTAATGGCATAAGCAAATTCGCTAAGACTGGATACAAAATAATGTAAAAATAAATAATGAAATAAAGTACACAAAAAAAAGGGGTCAGTAATCGAATGGATAAGCTATCCCCAGTGTTAACACCCCAAAATCATCCCAATCATTTGTGATAGAAGATCTCGAGGCCACTGACGCTTTGGACGACTTGAAGGTTTGAGGGGGTGGGCGGTTTGAGAGAACAGATTTCTGGCGGTAAAAATTTATGTGACAGGATAAGATAATTCTTATCGAAAAGGAGTTTCTTACGAAAAGGATATTAAAAGGGGATCGTTAACAGTGATGTGCAGGATTTTTGATTGAAAGGATTTGATTCATTGGAGACTGGAATGCTTAGCACAAATCAAAGTTCTGTTCCTTAAGTCCAGATAGATTTTATTTAAAGTGAGTTGTATATTGATGGTGTGCTTAGTAATGTTGAACATTCATTCTCTTTCTATTCACTATCACTACCCCATCTCCAAGTCCGAATTACAATTGTGGCAAATATAACTAGAGTCATTTTTAACACATTTTGAATGAGCCTGCATCCATTCAACCCAATTTTTCTCCTTTCCTTTTGACTGCAACCCTGGTTTTAGACATTTCAGCCAGTCCTCATCTTCTTCGCCGGAACTTGATAATGCCAAAATATTTTTTTTTTTATTCTTGTTCGCAGCTTTGGAGACACATATTTTCTTTTTTGTTAGAATTGCCAACTTTCTCGTTTTTCTTGTTTTTGGCTTCATTTCATTTAAGAAATCTACCGTGATTTGATTTAAGATATGCAGTGGGGCAAGTTGTTACACTATAGCAATATGCTCCAACCAAGTGTAACAACTAATCCCACTGTCGTAATTTCATTAATTAATCCATATATACATAGGTCAAAGAATACTGTAGTCAATACTGCCCACCATATTGGATTGACATATTGTCTAAAACAGACTGTATTGTTTGAAAGCAGAATGCATACTTTCTGAGATTAGAGGATACGTTATAATTATACCCTGGCGTTGTAATTCGGTTTTCTGCGTATCGTAAAATATTTTTTCAGAACTTGAGAGCCTAAGTGATAGCATTTCTAATTTCGTAACGACATTCCAGCAAGAAAGTCAGTTTAGATCTGTTTTCAAGTAGTTTTTTTTTTAAGTACTCTAAAGCTCTCGTTTAGAAGGCCTTTATTGGATAGTAGGAGGACGAGGTAGAACCTACAATCACTTGGTAATATCTATCGGAAAAGTAGGATTTATGGATGAGGTAGTAAGTAAATGGAAGGAGACCCCCTTGATCTTTCAAAGCAACGCCCTGATGCTAGACCTGATCTAGAAAGACGCCATAACAGCACTCCTTCCGCTCAAAAGAGAAAGCGATGGCGTCTATACGGTGGTCTGATATGATGATTAAATATTTGAATGATAGCGGTCTAAAGCTATCCAAAACTGGTGATTTGGATAATATTAGAGGAATCCAGGATAGGTAGAATGTGTTTGAGTAGGAGTTTTTCTCATACATACTTTGCCTATTTGAATAACGGATTTATCGGACGGTGAAAACTGGGAGATTCTAAAATTATATTCCAAAAAATTTAATGAGTTGTTTTAATATAAGGTTAATTAAAAAAAAAAAATTATCTTCCTACCGTAACGAATTGCTTCTTTTAATATGATCTCATATTTTTCAGTCAACTTAAATAGTATTGTGTGTTTAAACAATTAACTTTTTTTTTCATAGATTTCTAAGCCGTCTTTGCCCAAGTGGACAGGAGGAGAGCGTTGTTATTAAAGCTCTACAGCAATAAAATTTCTAGTAAATTCATTCAAATTTTGAGGAATTTTTAATTTGATTTCGATTCTGCAATAAAAAGAATACGGCATAGTGGTATTTCTGATTGGTTCAGGTCAACTTAGAGGTCAGGCAGGGATATTTGCTGAGTCAAATATTATTCTCACTTTTACTAAATGACCTTTCCCTCTTTCTTGAAACATATGTAAGAATTAGTGGCGCTGTAATTACATATGGATGATGTCGTTTCCTGGGCGGACAGTGGTCCCTGACTGCAAAGAAATCAAGATTAGTACTATATTATATTAAAAATTATAACTAGATTTCAGCTTTTAGTTTTGATCGTATTACAATAAATTATAAATCAATAAAAGTTTAAGTAGATTATGTAAATCTAAGGTGATTGTTTACATGCAAGAAGGTAGACAGCTCACTGGCACTTTGGAGGTTCTTCTGTTGAAGTAGTGAACCATTATAAATATCTTGGTGTCATCCTAGCTTCTACTCTCGTTTAAAAATCAACTGGAACAGAAAGTTTCTGTTGCTAAATTTGAAACAAATAGAATGAGTGATTTCATTGTTTAAGACCTGGTCTCTCTTGCTGCAAAATTTAAATTATTTAATATAGTATTATTTTTTTTTTTTTAACCCTCGTGCTTGTTGCCAACAGCCACAGTATGTCGTTCTACTCTCAGTTACGCTTGCCAGTTTCAGGATGAATCTGTTCAAAAACTCCAGAGATTTTTTTTTCTCAAAAAGTTCTTTGTAGTTCCAAAAGGAACTCCCTATTATATGCTTTATCTTGAGACTTCTATAGATTTATTAATAGTCTATACATTAAATCTTTATTTTAAATATATTTCCAAAATTATAAATCTTCCTCATCACAGATGGACCAGTAATGTGGCTTTTGAAACTCCTAGTAGTTTCCTAATCAAGTGCTAAGTAGTGATTTTAACGCGTTTAGAATTGTCAGTGATGTCTGATGGACTTATCTTTAAGGGAACTCCGTTGGCTAATCAAAATTAGAGATGAGCTGATTAGGTTAAATTATAATCCTATTTTTAATCGTGAAGTAGAATTTTGTTCATTGTGTAATAGAGTTAAAAAAGATATCTGCCATTTCATGGCTAACTATTCTCGAGTTTTTTATCAGAAACTCGCTTTTTTTTTTGTTTTGATCGATCAGTTTTATGGGGTGTCCGAACTCATTGATCTCTTGAATGATTGTATTCATTCATTCCCGGTCTATCATAAATTATGGGCAACTTGACTTTTAACAATGTTTATCTATTTGAATTGTGAGAATTGATAAGTAAAAGAAAATCGACTTTTGATAGATTTGACTTTTATGAAATCTAAATATCATCAGATGATAAGAATTGACGATTAAGTGAAGATCATTTCAACGTTTCACTTAAATTTTTTTAAGAAGTTAGTAGATTCTATACAATTTTATTCAGCATCATTAATATAATTTATTCTCGGGTAATTTATCCGGTCTTTTGTTCCTGACCGGTTTCGAATTTTCATCCATTGTCAAAGCAAATTTATTAAGTTCGTGTAAGAGTGTTTACATCAACGTATTGTTTCTGATACACACCACACTTATTGGCTTCTTGATTGTATATGCGGGAGGTCAACTATCACTTTCATAATTTGTAACATTTATTTGCTATATTCTACCTTGTTGAGTGCGGCTGCGCATTGCCGTTTCAATATAATGTAACTGTTAGAAATTCTAATCCTTTCAAACTTGAAGAAAATGATTATTATTATATTATCCTCTGTGAAAAAATATTATATTATTACTTAAAATATTCAGTTCGCAAAACTCCTTTTGTCACAGAGGATAATAATAATAATAATAATTAAAAGGGAAGGAATTAGCTCAGTGGTTAGCGCGTTGGATTCCCCTCGCGGAGGTCCCGGGTTCGAGTCCAGTTGCTACCCTTAGATTTTTTCTACCTAGGAGCCTCTACAGCTGTTCGGTGATACACAGTGTTGTCTGTCCGGAGGCCGGCAGTGCACTGAGAAAGCTCCGGGCGCCAATGACCATAAATGTTGACGTGCCTTGTGACAAACGTTTTTCAAGTTTGGACCATTAAACAACCAGTAAACAATTAGAATTTCTAACAGTAAAATTATATTGAAATGGCAATTCACAGCTACTCAATATGGTCGAATAAAAAACCCCTATGGCGCAACAGCCCATGAAGGGTCAAGGCTTGAATACGGAGGGCGTGTGGTAAGCACGCCGTTTAGTTCCGACCTTCGCTACCTAGGGCGCTAGTAATTGTAGCTTCCCACTTTTTATCACGATGCTGGGTCAACACCGACTTTGCCTTCACGGGAATCAAACCCTGAATTCTCGCACGAAAGGCTAGGGCGCTAGCGACTAGACCAACGCGTGAGGACAACATGGTCGAATATAGCAAATAAATGTCACAAATAAATTTATTCTGTGCAATAAAATAAAGTAAAAAAAAATAATAATAGTAAGTTTAAAAAAAAAAATTTAATTACAAAAACTTTCTGATTACTATATTAAATTGTTTATAGAAATCGTTTATTAAATTGATTATTATAATATAGAAATTAATATATTCCGAATTATTAGTAAAAATGAGATTGTATTTTATTCTAGCTGCCAGCATCCCCAAGAAATTCATTTTTAATAAGTAAAGTATTTTAAACTAATTATATATTTTTAATGGTGAATTTTAATTTATTTTGTTTCAAATTGTTTGTTTCATATTAATTTTCTTAATGTTTTTATTTTATCATCTCTAAATCAATTTTAGAAATTCATTAACATAAAATTTGTAAGTTATTTTATTTTTACTAACCATTTAAAATGGCCAAAGTATAATATATTTTATACAAATATATAATTCATAATATGAATTTTTAAATATTATGCCGAGCTTTAAATATGTGGCCACTCTCTACCAACAGCCAAGTGACATTGTCAAGCTGTCGATAGCAAACAGTAGAGATAAATTGAAGGTGTTCACACGCATAAAAGAAGTCACGATTACAAAAAGTGACTCTACTAGTCATGATATGTAGCCAGGGTTTATCGAAGTGGGCATAAAGCTGGTCGAGATATAAAGGGCAACAAATTGTAACGGATTGAAGTAAAAATATAGTTCATACAGTTACGCGGCATGTAAAAATTTTTACTCGTACTTTGTATTTTTGTCCAAATAATTTGAAAACCATTTCTTTTTAAATGTACTCTGTACTTATAATTATTAATATAAATTGTTATATAATATGGTGTGTTAAGTTACTAGTGACTCGGGGAGAAAATACTAGCCAAAATGTATCCAGAGAAATGAATCAACAGCGCTTTGTTTGTTTGTAATACTTTTAGAAAATACTGCAGGATTAATAATTTTAATGTTTTTTTTTGTATAACCGCTGGAACATAACCTTTTTTGTCTTTTTAATGGAGACCTTTAGTTGTTTATTACTGGTGAAATCAATTTTTTTTATATTCTCTTATTGTAATCGTGTCAAATATAGAAATCGAGTTTTCACCGGAAATATCCGTTTTGAGGTACCCTGAGTCCAAAAAAGTGCTTTTTAGAAAACTGTGTATGTGTTTGTGTGTTTTTTTTCTCCAGGCTAGTAGCCCTGGGCCCAGAGCCGTTTATTTACACGTATCTCGTATATCGTACATTACATGTGTGTTATACAATATGTTTAATTGGAATTTAAATATTAAATGGCCATATTAATGATATTCACAAAAACGAC